>ML385502.1:20716-49982 GCA_005239525.1 Nicotiana knightiana | reverse complement strand
GGGGACTATTCACTCGCCGAAAAAATAAAAAGGTTGCCGGAATTTGATGAAACTTGAATGGACAGACTCGAAATAACCTTCTGAGTAATCTGTCCAAAAGAAGCTTAGTCGGAGAAATAAGTATAGCTGCCGGAAAGTCAGTGTAGTTGTCGAAAAAATCTCAAAGTGATCGGAATAAAAAGAAAAAGGTATGGCAGGCTCGGAATTAGTGGACGATCAAACTTTCCTGAAAGAGCTTTGTCGAAAAATGGCCGGAAAAGGCTGCACTCGACGACGCGTGAACTCAAGCGCACGCCGAAACCCTGGCTTTCGCCGGCGTGCGAAGGGGCTTTTGTCGGAGAGGCCGACTGGGTTTGGTCTCCAGACTATAGTGGAACTTGCGGTGGTGTTGGTTTTCACACAATACTGTGAGATACGAAGGTTGACGCGGACAGCCACTTAGGTCACCAAAAATTAAATAGTGACTGAGTTCTTTCTTCCCGGATGTCGCTGGAATGAGACACAACAATCTTTTCCCACCGATGCTCTGATACCTATGAGAATGCACGGAAGAAAAATATATTATTGATATATTCTGTTAAGTATTTTACAATACCGCTATTTATAACTATACACAATACATATTCTACTCCTATTCCATGTGGGACTAGGATTATTTACATAGCTATCTATCAGGTATGAGAAGGGGTAAAGGTAGGCCAAAGAAGCCTTGAGGAAAGGTGATTAGGCGGGATACAGCGCAACTGGAGCTTACTGAAGACATACTCTTGATAGGAGGGTGTGGAGGTCCAGGATTAGGGTAGAAGGTTAGTAGGTAATCGAGCGTCTCCCTTTATCTTGCTCAGTTCGTTAGCGTTAGTGTTAGTTTGTTATCTATTCTTAGATTGCTACTATTATCGTTTATTTGCTAACTTGGTTTCAATCCTCTTTATCGTATTGTTGTTTATATTTGTTCCCATTGCTTCTTTTTATCTTTTCTTTAGCCGAGCGTCTTCCGAAAATAGTCTCTCTGCCTTCCAGGGTAGGGGTAGGCTGCGTACATCTCAACCTCCCCAGACCTCACTTGTGGGAACTCACTCGGTTTGTTATTATTGTTGTATAGTGTTGTACACGAGCTTGAGATTTTGCTAGAGCCCCCTGATGCAATAGTGCTAAAAACTTGAGTTTTAAGGCTCAATTTGACTCTTTTGCTACTTTACATATCAAAAATCAAGCTTACTTTGCTTTCTAACTTGGGCGCTCTAGCGCCAATGAAGAAACTCTACAATAACGGCACTCAAAGGTTTGGTCTAGTTGGTCAATGAAGTGGGTTGAGAAGTCTCACGTTCAAATGCCAGTAGCATTAAAAAAATACTACGTGACTTCCTCACATATGTTCAAACCTTAGTGGATAGGTATTGGTGGGAGGTATAACATACCACGTGAAATCAGACGAGGTGCACACAAGCTGGCCCGAACATCAAGGTTATCAAAAAGGACTCTCCAATAACGTTGCCTAATGCACTTTCCAACTCCTCGACATGTTCAACACACCACCAGTCGAGCTCAATTTGGACAAAACATTTTCTTAAATTTGGGCTCAACTTTTGGCGAGCCCCACTTTATACTCATGGACTACGATTTCATATTGCTCTTGATTGAGTTCATTAGACCGTTGTTGTGTAATTAAACTATTGGGGATTCACATTTGGTAATCTTGAATAGTGAATTACTTTTTGTTTCTATCTCAGGCAAAACGAATCAGAACAAGGCATACATATCATTGTCAAGGAAGTTAGATGGTTCCATCTTCAAGTTAATGAAAGGTCAGTTCACAAAAAAGGGTTGATCTTTGAACAAAATTTAGGCCAATCCCAACAGATAAAACTGAATACATTCACATAAAGAGAACATAGAGTGTATTATTCATTATTCATACCTCCACTCGCCTTCATCATAAGGAGAGTAGTCAATGTCCTCTTTCCTTACGCAATTAAACATCAAAGCAGCCAAAGACGCGAATATACCTACAAACATCCCAAATAACAAAGAAATTGAAGAGCACAAGAAGAACCTTAAGCAAAAACCCCTATATCCAGAACCAAGAAAAATCAAGAATCACATGCAAAAAAATTAGATATCAAGAACCCAGAAAAATTCAACAATCTTATGCCAAACCCATATCTTAAGAAACCAGAAAAATCAAGAATCTTAGGAAAACCCCATATAACAAGAATCAAGAAAATCAAGAATTATAGGGTAAATATGATATGAAAGATAGGGGTGAAATACCTGGGAGATAATGAAGGAAAGAGACTTTGACGGAGCTACAAACGACGGCATCAACCCAGAACCACCAACCAGCGCCGAAGACAGCGCCGGATACCCCAGGTCCAAATATTGCCCATAGCTCTGGAAAATCCATTTGGATCACCTCTTATTTACCCAAAAACCTGTTGAAAAAGTGAAAATCCTTCAAAATTGATGAGTTTTCAGTGCAAAGAGAAGAAGTTTCTTCAGATTTGTGGGGTGTGATTGTGTGCTGTCTTCGTCAGTCGGTCTACAATGTCACTCTTCGAGTTGTATCTTTTCTGAAAAAATACTTTCCAGTAGTTGTCAATTTAAAAATACAAATATTCGATGTTAAGAAGTTAATCAAAAAGGATGAGGAAAATAAAAATTTAAGCATTAAGCTCTACATAAAATCATACAAAGTTTATTAGATAAGTTAAATTAAACGGCAGTGTTTGATCTTACTATCATCGATAGTTTAAATTATAATATTAGAACATTTCAACCCCTGATAATATATTATTATACGTAATGCCTTTATTTTTACAGAAGGGCTATGTGGCAGGCTTAAAACCATCCGGGTAATTTATTACCGGTCCGACCCAACCCATTATCCAACCCGGCCCTAACCCTTCTCTAAAACATGGTATATCACCGACATTTTGTTATTTCTCCCATTTTCTTTTCAACCCCTCGAACCTCTAAGAGATCAACGTTGCTGCTGACTCTAATCTAACGATTTCACATGATCTTGGTGTAAAGGTCAGTCGTTTCTTCATTATACTGGTTGATTTTAGTATTTGTTGCTCGATTTTACCGGTTACTTGTTATACTTTTCTTATTTTGTGGTCTAGGGTTTCGGTTTGGACAAGATCTTACTTCTATCCTTCATTTTTATGTAAATACTTTATAGTTTTCCTTCATGTAATTGTTGCATGTTTCAGTTTTTAGGTGGTCCCGATTTGTAGTTGTTGCATGTTGTGGGTATATTAAAATTTAGATTTATTGTGTTTTGATTTAGGGTTTTATATTAAAAATGGTTTTTCTGTGATGTTGACTAAGATTCTAGACTTTTTCTTTGTTTATTAGATAAGGTGGTCCTAAATGTAGGACCATTGAATGCAATTGCTTCATTAAACTATTTCGGTGGTTGAATTTTTGTGCACCTTTACTTTCATTGTCAATATTTTATGAGGTGGTGGCCCATAAACTGAACTTTTTTGTGGATCTTTTTGCAAATCTTGTATTTCTTTATTCATGGGACCCTATGTCTCACATGTCATTTTCTGCCTATTTTATTCATATTTTTTTACTTTCTACATTCTGTCTCACACCATTTTTATTTATTTTCTGCCTATTTTTAGTCATATTTTTTTACTTTCTACATTCTGTCTCAAAACATTTTTATTCATTTTCTGCCTATTTTTTTTACTGTTTGATAATCATTCTTATTTGCTATATTTACTAGGTTATTGGAGATGGTCTTAGTTGATTTAATATCCAATTATGGAGGTGCATGGGTTACACATCCTGAAGTTGGGTACACAAATAATAAAGTGCACACCTTTTCAGGGTATGATCGAGACTTGCTTTCTTATATAGATATAGAATCTGAATTCATAGTTGAGCTAGGTTTTTTAGGGGTTCAACAACTTATAGTTGTTGGACCCTCTGGTAAATTGTATGAGGTTAAAGGGGATATGAGGATTAGAAAGTTGACATCCTTGCTTTCTACTGAATATAATGTACTGAACCTATATACTGTGGATGAATCTAACCCCCTTATTGAGTGTATTCCCAATATTGTTGATTATAGTGAATCATTTCAGATTTTAGATGAAGCTGGTACTGACTGTACATTAAGTGAAATAGGTTCTGACTCTAGTTCTGATTCTGAGGGATGTGATTTTGAACGATATGATTCTGAAGAACTACATTTACTCAAAACTTAAAAACAAAAGACATAACTGAGAATCTAAATGATCACAAGGAGATATATAAAGGCATGGCCTTTAAGGACATACCAGAAGCTAGGAAGTTTATGAAGTTGTATGCTCTAGCCAACAAGAAAGTCTTAAAATTAAGAAAGAGTGACAAAAGGAGGGTTAGGTATATATGCATTGTGGGTTGTCCCTTTCTTTGTTTAATATCCAAAGATGGTAGTGCCGGGGTTATTGTAAAGACATTAGAGTCAGAACATAATTGTGGCACTGCACATGATAATAGTATTGTTGATTTCAATACCATTGCACATTATTTTAAGGGAAAGCTACAGGATAATCCTAAGTATAAGGTAAGGGAGATGGTACTTTATTTGAAAAGGATTTTTGAGTTAAATGTGAGTCATGGGAAGTGCAAGAGAGCAAAAAGAATGATATTGGAGACCTTAGATGGAGTTTTGCAGATGAATACAACAAACTTGATGCTTATTCCATTGAATTGAGGAAGAGTAATCCAGGTAGTGATGTAGTGATTAACATTTCAAAAAATGCACTTGAAAATGAGAAGAGAAGATTCTTGAGGATGTATGTTTGCTTCAAAGCTATGAAGATGGGGTTCAAGTTAGGATTAAGACCATTTATTGATGTAGATGGCACATTTCTAAAAGGGAAAGCCAAATGTCAATTGTTAGTTGCTGTTGGATAGGATGCACAAAACCATTTTTATCTTTTGGCATGGGCCATTGTTGATAAGGAAACAAAGCATTCTTGGAACTGGTTCCTACAATTGCTTCAGGGATCTCTAGACCTTAAGGAAGGAGATCAGACATGCAAAAGGTAATGTTTCTTTATTTTTACTTCTGAATCACATTTATCTGTCCAGCTTCTACTTCTCATTTTTTTCAACTTGATTCTGTCCAGTTTGTAATTCTCAATTTTGTTTCTTTCTGTTGTCAACTTCATTAAAATCCAGTATTCTGTCCAGTTTCTACTTCTAATTTTTTTTTCTTTCTGTCATCTACTTCTGTCTAGGAGTTAATTTAGGCAATTAAAATTGTTCTACCACAAGCACATCATAGGTTTTATGTTAGACATATCGAGGCTAACTGGTGCAAGACATACAATACTGGGGAATGCAAAAAACTATTTTGGTGGTGTTCATGGTGCACTTATGAAGAAGACTTCAAAGACCAACTAAGCAAGCTAGGAGAGTTGAACAAAGATGCAGCAGAGATTTTATTGAAGTACCCACCACAGTCTTGGTGCAGAGCTTACCTAGATACAGTTTGCAAGAATCAGTCAGTTGACAACAATTTGACTGAATATTCAATTCATGGATTCTGGAAGCAACGCAAAATCCATTCATTAAGATGTTGGAAGACATAAGACTCAACGTTATGAGCATGATGACAAAACATGAAGCTGAAGCTAGTACATGGAGCAATGATCACAGTCCAAAAAGCCTAGAATTATACAATGAATTCATGGAGATTGCTCAAGTGTGTAAAGTTAATTACAATGGAGAAGAAGGATATGAAGTTAGTGAAGGGTCTGACAAGCACTATGTCAACTTAAGCATAAAGAAGTGCACCTGTAGGGCATGGGGCCTTACAGGAATCCCATGCCCTCATGCTATTAGAGCTATACTTCACAACAGGGGTGACCGTTTGACAGAGATGCACTGGTGGTACAGTAAGGAGGCATTCCTACTTACTTATATACACAAGCTCCAACCTGTTAGAGGAGAAATATTTTAGAAAATTGACCCATCACAAGAAATAGAGCCCCCAAAGTTGGTGAAGATGGTCGGCCGGCCAAAAGTTAAGAGGGATAGGCAGAAGGATGAGGCGGTTAAAAGGCAAGGAGTGTGGTCACAGTCCAGAAAAGGTAGAGTCATGACTTGTGGCAAATGTGGTCAACAAAATCATAATGCAAGAACTTGTTCTCGGGTAATCTAGAATTGCAACTTATTTATGTTCTCTAATATACTGAACTTATCAATGTTCTCTAATATGTTATACTTGTTTTTTAATAGCAACCAAAAGGAAAACAGGAAAGCAAGGGAAAACAACCTTTGAAAAGGACAAGAACTCTGTTGGAGTCTGAAACAGAAGAAGAAATACACTGTTCAGCACCACAAATGACTCAACCAAGTCAGAAAAATGTATTTAGCTTCATGCCTACACCTAGAGTTGGTCAATCAAGTATGGAACATGATGAAGATGTTGTGGTTAGGCCAAAAGTGATATCAGAAGCCAAGACAAGACTTCAACTAAGGCAGCAGATAAACTTACCAGTTGGGACTAGATCTATCAAATTTACTGGTGATCACACTGGTGTTAGTGAGCCCACAAACCTTCCATATTCACCAGCAAGCCTCATGTGGAAAGGTAAAGCAGCTACAACTTCAAATCAGTTAGAAAAATAAAGGTAACAGAAGATTGGGAAGCTGAAGATAAGGAAAGGAAAATGACTGTCCAGATTCATGATAGTCTCCTGCTTAATGTATTTTTGTGCATATTTTGGGATGTAATTACTGCAAACTTCATGAAAGTCTCCTGCTTAATGTTATGTTAATATTTTGGGTTGTAATTACTGCAAACTGATATGTAATCTTGACAGTCTCCTATTTTTAGTGATATGTAATTACTGCATTGACGGTACTGTAATTAACTCATGTTTAAGGTATGATTTTTTTGTAATTCTGTCCAGATTTTTTATATTGGTGATATGTTAATATTGGTGATATGTAATTTTGTCCAGATTTTTGGTCCAGATTCTTCCCAGTTTTGGCATTAGGGTAATATGTAATTCTGTCCAGAATTTTGGTCCATCTTATGTCTAGTTTTTTTGGCATTAGGGTGGTAACTTTGTTGGAGTCTGCCCAGATTTTTCGGTCCAGATCCTGCCCAGTTTTTTTGGTATTAGGGTCAACTTGATTTTGTCAAGTTTTTTGGTCCATATTCTGACTAGTGACCCTTTGTCATTAGGGTCAACTTGATTCTGTCCGGATTTTTGTTCATCTGCCAGTTTTTTCTATTTAAAATCAACTCACCAACACAATAAATTTGAATTCTAAAAATGCATTCATGAAAATCTACACAAAATGCCATAGTGCATTAAGGCATGATTCATTCATGAAATTATGGATTCATTACAAGCTGACCAAAAAAAAAAACATTCATTAAAATCTAGATTTTACAACAATCAACTACATCAAAACCCTACTCCACTAAATAAAATGATGAATTCATTTCATCATCAATGCCACAACAAATCCGACTAACAATGCAAATGAAACCATAATGAACATCTTCATGTGCATCACTTTCACTTCCATCTCCCTTGATTTATTCACTTAAACATCATTTATAGCCTGCAAAACATCAACTTTTTCCATTAATTTATCCCTTTCAAGCTTGCACTCATCCAACAACATATTCAACGTCCTGATTTTGACATTGGCAGCATCTAATTTAGAATTGAAATTGTTGATTACTATCAACGCTTTGTCCGGGAGGGATTCGTCTTACCATTCCCAATATCCACATGACTCATTCTTACAAATACAAACAATTACTATGTTAAAGAACAGGAAAAAATTACAGAATAAAAAAATTTAAGAACAGAAAAATTTAAAACTTTAAATACATCGACTAAATTCACACTTACTTCTGGTTTAGCACACTTGTAGAATCTCCTTCTGGGGTTGTTCGTAGTCTTCGAGGTGAAGTTGTTCGCAATCTCCCCACAGTAGTACCTCCTCCTCGATGTAACACTAGAACTAAACATAGAACAATACTATCAGAGTTTAATTGAGAAGAAGCAGAGAGAATTTTAATTGAGAAGAAGAAAGAATTTTAATTGAGGGAGGGACCCTTTATAAAATTGAGAAGAAGAAAGATTAGGGTTCACACGTTAATAAGGGTGAATGGTCTAGAAGGGTTAGGGTCGGGTTGGGTAATGGGTTGGGTCGGACCCGTTATAAAATTACCCAGATAGTTTTAAGCCAACCACGTCGCCCTTCTGTTAAAATAAGGGCATATATTTATAATAGTATAACGTTAGGGGTTGGGATGTCCTAATAGTATAACAGAGGGCTTTTTGAAACTATTGATGATAGTAGAGGGACAAATGACACCCTTTTCCGTAAATTAAATAATTCTTGCGAAACTAATACAATATTTAGTTGAACACATAAGAAAAAATGGAGAAGAGCCTGAAATGCCCCTGAATTAAGGCATTTGGTATAATATTGTCACTCGTTCACCTATCGGGCTAAAAATACCCTCGACATTAACTTTTCGGCTCAAGTTTGCCCTTATTTCTAACGGTCCCCTTATGGTCGGGGAATTTTCAGCACGATAGGTAGATGGAGGGAAATATTGTGCCAAATATAGTTCAGAGGTACTTTAGGCCCTTCTTTTTTATTTGCCCAAATTATCGTTGCATTCAAAATTTCTAATATATATTCCAATCTAATTGTTGATTGGTTTATGGACCTTAATAGGAGAAAAATTGGTATTACAAAAATAAGAAAAAAATTTAAGTATATATTCTCTTCAACATCATCTTTCTCTGTAAGAAGTTTAATGGAGCATTGTAAATATCAAGGGGAATGCATATTTAGTTAAAATTTATTTATTTTTAAAAAGGAAAAAGGTCCAAATTTACGCCTCTACTTTCGAATATTGTCTACATATAATCTCCGTTACATTATTCGGCCAAATTTACCCTACCGTTATACTATCCGGTCAAATTTACCTCTACCATCACCAAACTTTTAAAAGTCACCCCTTAGTCCGTCATGTGACCCCAGAATACTCTTCTTTTTAATCCATTGTTTTTAAAATAGTTGGCATTTACATGCTTTCTTAATTGGAAAAAAGAAATAAGAGAAAAAAATATTAAAATAATGCAGCGATTAGTACATAAAGTATAGTAAATTAAAGAATCTAAATTAGGTAGCTTGTCTAAATCCAAAGGTATTTACAACACCCCAGCAATAGTGAATTCGTTGCACCAAAGGTTTGGAGACTTTGCTAGTATTAGTGATTAAAGTTAATGATCCTTGCAGACTTTGCATTGTCGAATTCAATTTTGCTTTAATCAAATTCTCACACATTGTGCACTTTTCAGTTAGTCGACCGAACTCTATATTAACAAAATAATTATAAAATATATTTGAATACAGATGTACATACATGATGAGTAGCCGCATATAATACACAATAAATAGATCCACTGAATTTTGCGTTGTGTATAAGGTTGAAAAATTATAAAAAATTCAAACCAAATCCAAACCCATTAGCAGAAAAAGAGACGTGGGTGCAATGGTAATTAAAAATAGCCATTAATAATTTGTATAGTCTAGTACCTTTAGCATCATATCAATAGTAATTTCTAAAAGTAATGGATCAAGAAGAAGAACAAGTGATTTATTAACTAAAAGGGATTTGGGAGATTTTGGGTTAGTTAACGGGTTGAGGGATAATTTTTAAAAGTTTCTGATGGTAGTGGTAAATTAGGCCGGATAGCATAACGGTAGGGATAAACTTGGCTGAATAGTATAACGTAGGTTAAATGTATATAATATCAAAAATTAAAAGGAAAATTTGGACCTTTTCCCTTTAAAAAATATAAAAAATGGCCTAAAAATAACCAGACTGCAAAATTTGGTACAATATTGTCCTCCTTCTATCTATCGGGCTAAAAATGCCATCAGTGTAAGGCCCCAGAAAATTTCGCTAAGTAATTAAGATTTCGTGGTGCCAGGTAGGCTAATTATAATATTTTATGTGCTAATTAATATGATGGATATCAATTGTATATGGTAATAAGTGTGTGAGGCATATTATAAGTGATTTGGGGTCTAAGAAGAGACCTCAGTCTAAGTCAAGTTGGAAAATTTCATAATAGGGTAAAATTCCAAATGAGTTCGCACGAGTCCAATTTTTGGACGAGCATATTGTATACGGCTAAAATCGGAGAACCTGATTTTACGATCATTACGGCACTCAGAAGGCTCGAAGGTTCAGTTTTGGCATCGAGGGGGGGGGGGATCGAGGGTTCTCGACCCCGAAACAGTATAGATCGAAGACCATCATGGAAAGGCGAAAAATCCCCAAAAGACACGTGGTTAAAGCTGACCAAGTACACAAAATAGTACAAGCCCGTACTGTGGCATTAAATGGATATACCAACCATTTCTCTTTTGTAATAAATACACATGTACTATGTTGGGATTTCCCCTCATATATAAAGGAGACCCTTGTCACTTTGTAACACACATGATATTTAATACAAGAACAAGAATATTCTCTGCTCTCTAACTCAAACATTCTCTACAATTGTCGCACTGTTTATTGCCTTTCATTTATTATGTTCATTAGTTGTTCTTCATTTATTTCTCATCGTTAATCACAAATAGGCCATCCTCGAGGCCTTCAATACTGCTATATCGCTCTCGACAGCCTCTGTCAAGCCCTCGAGCTCGACTTCGAGGTCCGTTCCCACCAAGCTCGAGACCCCGTCCCTCCACTGTTCGGTTTGCATAATTTCATCTCCTTTCGCTCTTATTTCGTTTTCTCACTGTCCACCTAGCGTCTACTGCCCAAATAACTGGTATTAAAATAGATCACGTATTTTTAGAACCACATAATCAAATATAATTGTAATTACCATTTTCAAGGTAAACAGTTTGGTGCCCACCGTGGGGCTAAAAATAATAGTGATTGTTCTAGTGCTGGTTTCCTGAAAACACAAGTTATTCTTTACACTTTTTCTTGTCCAAGAATCTTCAATTTCAGGTCAAAAATGTCTAACTCAGTAAATGAACCTGAAAACAACGGTCTTGAGGATCACGAAGAGAACGGTGCCACCAACATACCACCGCAAAACCTTGAAGGGGCATCAATACAAATCCTCGTTGATGAAGGCTCACGCATCGCTCGACATGTAGATATAAGCTCTCATACAGACGGAAATGTGCACGAGGGAGACCAACATGAAGCATAGATGGCCCCTGCTCAAAGGGAAAGAGAAGTTAGCCTTCACGTCATTTTTGAGATGTTTCAAGTACAACAAGTGGATATTGCTCAGCTGCAAAGCCTTTAAAAAACTCCAAGCACAGCGCCACCGGAAACGACTCCTCAAGGTAAACAGGCACCGGAGAGGTCGAGCAGCCGACTCCGTTATCATGAAGATGCTCGAGGACCTCACAAAGAGGATTGAATCAGGCAAAAAAAAGATAGAAGCCAACGACAAAAAGGTGGAGACCTATAACTCGAGGGTCGATCAGATCCCGGGCGCATCGCCGATCCTCAAGGGTGTAGATTCGAAGAAGTTCGTGCAAAATCCATAACCATCAAGTGCGGTTCCGAAGCCCATCCCGAAGAAATTCAGAATGCCCGACCTCCCGAAGTACAACGGGACCTCGGACCCCAATGAGCCCATTACTGCCTACACTTGTGTTGTGAAAGGGAACGACCTAAGAGATGACGATATTGAATCCGTCCTATTGAAAAAATTTGGAGAAACACTATCCAAAAGGGCCATGATGTGGTATCATAACCTTACCCCGAACTCGATAGATTCATTTTCCATGATGGCGGACTCCTTTGTGAAGGCACATGCTGATGCCATCAAGGTCGCTACAAGGAAATCTGATGTCTTCAAAATAAAACAAATAGAGAACGAGATGTTGAGGGAGTTCATATCCCACTTTCAACTGGAACGAATGGAATTACCACCGGTCTCCGACGATTGGGCGGTGCAAGCCTTCACTCAGGGCTTGAATGAACGAAGCTCGATAGCTTCAAAACAGCTGAAGAAAAACTTAATTGAGTACCCCGTTGTAGTTTGGGCGGATGTACACAACATGTGCTAACCGAAGATCAGGGTCGAGGACGACCAATTGGAAGCCCCTCGGGCTCAGTATATCCTAGCAGAGTCTTAGCAAAAGAATCGAGGTTTCCAGAAAGAGAGCCAAGGCCAAACAAAGAAAGGTATCAATCGTACATAGAGAATCAGAGAAATATCCCAAGGCGTAACATACCTCGAAGTGATCAAAGGATGGACCAAGGCCAGAACCCTCGGGGACTCATAAACAAAGCAGGGTTCGACAGGCACACAGGGCCGATAGAGGCCCCCCGGCTATCCGAGTACAATTTCAACATTGATGTTTCAGATATCGTGTCGGTCATAGGTAAAATCAAAGACACCAGATGGCCAAGACCCGTACTATCAGATCCTTCGCAAAGGAACCCTAACCTGATATGCGAATTTCACGGTATGCACGGCCATAGGGCCGAGGACTACAGATAGCTCCGAGAAGAAGTGGACCGACTGATTAGCAAAGGGCACCTTCCAGAGTTCCTCAGTGACCGAGCCAAAAACCAATTCCGGGAAAGAGAGGTAAATAGGAACAATGAAATAGAAGAACCACAACACGTCATCCACATGATTATTGGAGGAGTCGACGTCCCCCAGTGACCCATTTTCAAACGAACAAAAGTATCCATCACCAGGGAAAAGAGAACACGGAGTTACATACCTGAAGATGCTCTTTCATTCAGTGAAGAGGACATCGAGACCTTGTCTCAACCTCATAATGATGCATTGGTACTTTCTTTTCTTTTCAAAAAATTTCAAGTTAAACGTGCACTCGTGGATCCAGGTAGCTCAACTAATATAATTAGGTAAAGGGTGGTAGAGCAACTCGGGTTGCTCGACCAGGTTGTGCCCGCCTCCCGTGTCCTCAACGGATTTAACATGGCGAGCGAAACAACGAAAAGGGAAATCATCTTCCCAGTTAGCGTGGCCGGTACAATTCAAAACACAAAGTTTCATGTCATCAAAGGTGACATGAGATACAATGCATTGCTCGGAAGGCCATGGATTCACAGTATGAGGGCGGTGCCGTCAACCCTTCATCAAATGATGAAATTCCCTACAAATGATGGAATAAAAACGATATACAGGGAACAACACACAACAAAATAAATGTTCACAGTACACGATGTGGCACCGACACCGGCGCCTCTACATCGAAGGAGCCAAAAACCAAGCAAGTAACCAAGTAGCAATCACAAACTGAATCCTCGATGAACGATTAAAGGACTGTGCCGCGTCCTCGAAACGAATAACTGAAGCATATCGAGGCTTGAACGCCACCACAATTAAGGTAAAATCCTCTCCTTCTGTCCTTCATGTTTCACTCTAACCTATGTGCAGGTGTTTGATTGAAAAGAATCGAGGCACCCTCCAGCTCGAAGGCCTTAGGTTTTAAAGCATGTGTTGCGCTCTTTTTCCCTCACGTCGGATTTTATCCCAAATGGGTTTTACCGACGAGGTTTTTAATGAGGCAACACCCATATGCTACCTAAGGAGAACTCACCAAGTATTCAAGGCTTCCCTTCAATCAACCTCAATTACTGATCATAAAGTCTTATCTCATTAGGACCAGAAGGTTAAATTATCTCATTAGGACCAGAAGGTTATCCCTTCAATGGCTACCTAAGGTTAAATTAAATTTTAACCAAAATAAGACTTGATCATAAAGTCTTATCTCATTAGGATCAGAAGGTTTATGGGACATTGTTGATATATCATCCTTTCTTCAAAATACGTAAGGAGCAGAAGCTCATTTCGTTCAAAAGAATTCAAGGAAGCAGAAGCTTATTTTCGTTCAAAATACTTCAGCGTAATTCCATCAAAACTTTTGCGGTTACAAAACAGTACGGTGCAATCTTCAAGAATATTATACGGATTTTTCCTTAGTCTAGGTATGTTAAGGACATCCGTTCTTTCTTTTGGCATGACCAAATTATACAGAAGAAATGAGCAAATGCACAGTTTTCATAAATTACTCTATTCATAGAAATACTAGGGGTGTCTATATTCTTGATTCCCCATGTGAACTATTATTATCTTCTGTTCATGGGTTTCAGAATAATACGTATTTGAAAAAGTTATCCGGAAGGAATATTGAGATTATTACGTATTTTTCATGCATTTCACTCATTTATACATGTGCATTGACCCATGACCAGATGGCATTATATACGCATATATATGTAAATATATGTATATGGGATATGAAAAAAGGTTACGCGTTATATACGCACCACCACCTGATCAATTGGTATATGTTGATGATGTAGCGCACAGTGGCCGATACGATATGATGGGATGCCCTCAGTGGCTTGATGATATTATGTACACCCATACCTATGCATGACATGACATTTATACGCACGTGCATGACATTATATATATTTCAGAATTTACAAAGTTATTCAAATTTACAGATGGATTTCTTTATTCCATGTTTCACCTATGTCATTTACGTACTGATTTTCATGCCTTACATACTCAGTACATTTTTCGTACTGACACCCTATTTCACGGGGCTTGTGTTTCATGCCCGCAGGTACAGGTAGGCAAGCTGATGGTCCCTCTTCTTAGGATCCTTGATCAGCGAGAGTTGGCGTGCTCCACTTGATCCGGAGCTGCTTTTGATATATATATATACAGATGACGTGGCTCAGTCCCGTCTTTGTACAATTATATTTCTATTAGAGGTCTGTAGACAGTATGTCTAGTTGGATAGTATGCGGCTTTGTCGGCTTCTAGTTTTGAGGTATATAGTTGTCTATAGCAGCCTTGTCAGCTCGCCCGTATGTATGCCTTTTGGGAAGATTTCCTTCATGTACATTATTCACGTAATTCAGCAGACGTTAATCAGGTTTATATCTTGGACGCAGGCTTAGGGGTGTTTGACAGGTAGGACTCGGGCGCCCATCGCGGCCCATCGGTTTGGGTCGTGACAAAAGTAGTATCAGATTAGTTCTGTCCTAGGGTTGTCTACAGACCGTGTCTAGTAGAGTCTTGTTTATGGGTGTGCTTCGCACTACACTTATAAACAGGAGGCTACAGGACATATAGGATATCATCCTCTCTTTTTGTTTTAGATTGTGCGATATAAGAATTCATGTTCCTAATGATATGCTATATTTTCAGCAATGCCTCCAAAGACTACAGCCGCCCAGAAAGGAAATACCGTGGCTGGTGAGACTACTAGTCAAGCGCCACGAGTTACTAGGGCTCGGGGAGAGTCTCATAGTGAGATTTCATCTCAGACTTCACATACCCGCCTTTTCCAGAAGAGTTTCGATGGGAACCAGTGCCCGCCCCTGTACGTCCATCTCCTCAGCCGGATGCACCGAGTCAGGAAATGAGAGATGTTATTAAGCTATTAACCCGATTTGTAGCAGCGCAGGCTCAGCGTCAGGAAGTAGGTATTGGTCATGCAAATAGGTCCGTCAGTGCGAGGGTTAGTGACTTTATTAATTTAGACCCTTCGGTATTCACGGGGGCATATCCAAATGAGGACCCTCAGGTATTTATTGATAGAGTGCAGAGGACGTTAAAAGGTAATGAAGGCAACTACGACTGAGTCAGTTGAGCTAGCTTCCTATAGACTCCGAGATCGAGTTACTAGGGCTCGGGGAGAGTCTCATAGTGAGATTTCATCTCAGACTTCACATACCCGCCTTTTCCAGAAGAGTTTGATGGGCACCAGTGCCCGCCCCTGTATGTCCATCTCCTCAGCCGGATGCACCGAGTCATGAAATGAGAGATGTTATTCAGCTATTAACCTGATTTGTAGCAGCGCAGGCTCGACGTCAGGAAGTAGGTATTGGTCATGCAAATAGGTCCGTCAGTGCGAGGGTTAGTGACTTTATTAATTTAGACCCTTCGGTATTCACGGGGGCATATCCAAATGAGGACCCTCAGGTATTTATTGATAGAGTGCAGAGGACGTTAAGGGTAATGAAGGCAACTGTGACTGAGTCAGTTGAGCTAGCTTCCTATAGACTCCGAGATGTTGCAGTTAATTGGTACGAGTCTCGGGAATTGTCCAGAGATGAGGATGCCCCTCCAGTAGTATGTCAAGAGTTTACAGAAGCTTTTCTTCGTCATTATCTTCCACCAGAGCTTAGACGGGCCAGAGTTGATAGGTTCTTGACCCTTTGGCAGGGTAACATGAGTGTTCAGGAGTACAATCTTCAGTTTGATTCATTAGCTAGGTATGCTCCCACTATTGTATCTAAGATGGAGGATCGGGTTCACCGATTCGTGATGGGATTAGAGATGCACTTGCTTAACGATTGTATGTAGGTCTCACTTTAGCCGGACATGGATATTTCTCGTGTTCAGGCTTACGCTCAGGGTGTAGAGGAGCGTAAACATAAACAGAGGGCCGATCGTGAGCATGATAGGGCCTAGAATAAGAAAGCGAGATTTTCGGCCCTTCAAGTGAGTTTCGAAGTGGTCGGAGGAAACAATACCCAAGGTATCCATCCCATCCATCAACTAGCGCACCCCTTCTGTTTGGCGGTAAGAGATTTGATTGTTCCACATATTCAAGGTCTTGTAAGAATTTCAGGGCCTCAGGTTCTCAGTATAGGGGTGAGTCAAGTCAGATGAGGCCTCCCTTACCAATATGTACTCAAAGTGGTAAGCAGCATACCGGCAGTGCCGTATGGGATTAGGTGTTTGTTATACTTGTGGTTATCCGGGCCCAATTATGAGGGATTGTCCGATGAGAGTTGATGCAAGCGTAGCTCAACCAGCGAGATCTGTAGTTGGTTTGTCATCATCAGTACGCCCCCTGGGTAAGGTCCACAAGTACCAATGAGTCGTGGTAGAGGCAGAGGCGGAGCATCTAGCTCGAGCAGTCCTCAAAACCGTATTTATGCCTTGGCAGGACGATAGGACCAGGAGTCATCGCCTTATGTTGTTACAGGTATATTATCAGTCTCCTCATATGATGTATATGGACTAATTGACCCAGTTTCCACTTTATCGTATACTCCGTTAGTTGCTAGTAAGTTTGAAATAAAACCTGAATTGGTTAAACCTTTTGAGGTGTCTACACCTGTTGGGGACTCGGTGATAGTTAAACAAGTATATAGGGGTTGTATAATAGTAGTTCATGGTCGATCTACCATAGAAGACTTAATCGAGTTAGATATGGTAGAATTTTATGTTATAATGGGTATGGATTGGTTGTCTTCTTGTCATGCCAACGTTGATTGTAGATCAAAGATAGTCCGATTTCAATTTCCAGGGGATCCTATTTTGGAGTGGAAAGGTAATACATCATCGCCAAGAGGTACATTCATTTCTTATCTCAAGGCAAGGAAAATGATCAGAAAAGGCTGTATTTATCACTTAGTTCGAGTTCAGGATGTGGAAGTCGAGTCACCAACCATTCAGTCCATCCCAATGGTTAATGAGTTTCCCGATGAACTTTCGGGTCTTCCGCGAGAGCGAGAAATTGAGTTTGCCATTGACCTACAACCAGATACTCATAATATCCATTCCTCCCAATAGAATGGCCCCCGCGGAGCTGAAAGAGTTAAAGGAACAACTAAAGGACTTGCTTGAAAAAGGCTTTATCAGACCTAGCACATCACCGTGGGGGGCACCTATGTTATTTGTGAGAAAGAAAGATAGTTCCTTACGGATGTGTATTGATTATAGATAGTTGAATAAGGTGACAGTCAAGAATAAGTACCCGCTCCCGAGGATTGACGATTTATTTGATCAGTTGCAAGGTGCCAAGTGTTTTTCAAAAATAGACTTGAGGTCCGGGTACCATCAAGTAAGGGTTAAAGAGGAAGATATTTTGAAGACAACATTCAGGACCAGATATGGGCATTTTGAGTTTCGTGTTATGTCGTTCGGTCTGACCAATGCCCCAGCAGTATTCATGGATTTGATGAACCGTGTGTTCATGCCCTTTTTAGATCTGTTCGTAATTGTACTTATCGACGATGTATTGGTGTATTCTCGTTCAGAGGCTGAACATGCAGATCATTTGTGTACTGTGCTCAGAGCTCTACAAAAAGAGAAGTTGTACGTAAAATTCTCTAAATGTAAATTCTGGTTGAATTCTGTAGCTTTCCTTGGGCATATCATTTCAGGTGAAGGCATCCGGGTGGATACACAAAAGATTGAGGCAGTAAATACTTGGCCTAGACCTACAACACCGACGGAGGTTCATAACTTTCTCGGTTTGGCAGGTTATTACAGGAGATTTGTGGAAGGATTTTCTTCCCTTTCGGCACCTTTAACAAAGTTAACTCATAAGGGAGCAAAGTTTCAATGGACTGACGCTTGCGAACGGAGTTTCTAGGCCTTAAAGAACAGATTAACTTCAGCACCGGTTCTAACGCTCCCATAAGGGACCGATGGTTATGTGATCTATTATGACGCTTCAGGCGTTGGATTGGGTTGTGTTCTTATGCAGCATGGTAAGGTTGTAGCTTATGCTTCTAGACAACTAAGAAAGCACGAGAAGAACTACCCGACCCACGATTTAGAGTTAGCCGCAATGATTCATGCACTAAAGATGTGGAGGCACTACTTGTATGGCATTCATGTTGACATCTATATGGATCATAAGAGCCTCCAGTATATCTTCAAGCAAAAGGAATTAAATTTACGTCAAAGGAGATGGTTGGAGCTAATTAAGGACTATGACGTTGATATTTTATACCATCCAGGGAAGGCGAACGTGGTAGCCGAAGCCCTCAGCCGTAGATCGATGGGTAGCCTGTCATACTTACAGCCGGAAAAGAGGGGAATAGCCCATGAAGTTCATCATCTAGCTAGTCTTGGAGTTCGGTTACTTGACTCAGGTGATATGGGAATTACTATTAAGGATACGACAACATCCTCTTTAGTAACTGAAGTAAAAGAACACCAATACGAGGATCCTGTGTTAGCTCATTACAGGGATACCACCCCTCAGAAGGAGAAGACACCGTTTGAAATTATAGAAGATGGGGTCCTCAGATATCGAGGCCGACTATGTGTCCCTAATATTTCAGGGCTGCATCGGCAGGTTATGGGAGAAACTCACCATTCTCGTTATTCTGTCCATCCAGGGGTGACAAAGATGTATCATGATATCAGGGAAGTTTATTGGTGGGACGGAATGAAAAAGGATATAGCGGAGTTTGTTGCTCAGTGTCCTAACTGTCAGCATGTTAAGATTGATCATCACAAACCCGATGGGTTATTGCAGGCTATGGAGATTCCAACTTGGAAATGGGAAGTAGTCAATATTGATTTCATTGTAGGCTTACCTCGTACCCAGCGTAAGTTCGATTCGATATGGTTGATTGTTGATAGATTTACAAAGTCAGCCCATTTTCTTCCCGTTAGGACTACATATTCCTCAGAGGATTATGCAAGGCTTTATATTAAAGAAATAGTCTGATTGCATGGTGTCCCTATATCTATTATCTCGGATAGAGGAGCTCAATTCACAGATAACTTCTGGAGGTCCTTCCAAAAAGGATTGGGGACTCAAGTAAGTCTTAGTACAACATTTTATCCCCAGACAGACGGACAAGTTGAACGTACTATTCAGACACTTGAGGATATGTTACGAGCTTGTGTGATAGACTTCAAAGGTAGCTGGGATGATCATCTGCCGCTTATTGAGTTCGCATATAATAATAGCTACCATTCCAGTATTCAGATGGCTCCATACGTAGCTCTCTACGGACGGAAGTGTAGGTCTTCTATAGGGTAGTTTGATGTTGGAGAATCTGGATTACATAGGCTAGACTTGGTTCAACAAGCCATAGAAAAAGTAAAGTTGATCCGGGATCGACTATTGACAACTCAGAGTCGTCAGAAGTTATATTCTGACGTGCGGCGACGAGATTTAGAGTTCGGGGTTGATGATTGAGTATTCTTAAAGGTGTCACCTATGAAGGGTATAATGAGGTTTGTCAAGAAAGCCAAACTTAGCCCACGGTATATTAGGCCTTATAGGATCATTCAGAGAGTGTGCCAAGTAGCCTATGAGTTAGAATTGCCCTTGGAATTGGAGTCTGTCCATCCGATTTTTCACGTATCTATGTTACAGCATTGCATTGGCGATCCTACCCGATTAGTGCCCACAGATGATGTACAGATTACAGAGGACTTGTCATATGAGGAAATTCCGGTTGCCATCCTAGACCGACAAAACCGAAAGCTACGGAATAAGGAGGTAGCCTCAGTGAAAGTACTTTGGAGGAACAATAATTTGGAAGAAATGACTTGGGAGGCCGAGGAAGATACGAAGTCTAGATATCCCTACTTATTTCCTCTTCCAGAAAAAGATCCGACTGAGACGTCATAACCAGAAGGTACGTGTATAAATTCTTGTGTTGGTTATTATCGTTGGTCGTGTGAGGCCATTGTCGTTATTGATAATTGTGGTCATGTGTGGCATTAGATTATTAAGCCTCTACAGGGAGAGTTAGTAGTAGTGTTGTTACAAAGGCGACCCTGCCAAAGTTATATAGATCACGGGGAGTTGAACATTCGAGGACGAATGTTTCTAAGGGGGGGGTGGATGTTTCATCCCGCATTTTCGTACGTTAAAAGTTTTGTATTCAGTTAATTGGCAACTCGGGGATGAGATTATCTTGAGGTTAACGTATTTACACTATTTATAACAAGCAATAAATAAGTGTCATGGAGGATAAATGGTACACGAATTAAAGAAAACGAGTTTCTGAATTGGCTAATTTGGGATAAAATACGGGTCAAACGATAATACCCGATGATTATGAACTAGTACCATGCATGATACCATATGACCATGGAAATATAATGTATAAAGTATATATAAAGTATATTAAAAATAAGTAGAATTTTAAGTAACTTGTGACAATTTTAAATTATGCGGGTAATTGGTTAATTATCGGGTAACGGAATATTACCCAATTAACTAATAAGTGGATAAAAATTTAAAACGATACACTCCCAAAAACGTGGCACAAAGCCACAATGAATAAGAATGACTCTTAGTCATTTATGCCATGTGGCTACTTAAGGTTAAATTAATTTTTAACCAAAATAAGACTTGATCATAAAGTCTTATCTCATTAGGATCAGAACGTTTATGGGACATTGTTGATATATCATCCTTTCTTCAAAATATGTAGGAGCAGAAGCTCATTTCGTTCAAAAGAATTCAAGGAAGCAGAAGCTTATTTTCGTTCAAAATACTTTAGCGTAATTCCATCAAAAAATTTGCGGTACAAAAGAGTACGGTGCAATGTTCAAGAATATCATACGGATTTTTTCTTACTCCAGGTATGTTAAGGACATCCGTTCTTTCTTTTGGCATGGCCGCAATTATACAAAAGAAACGAGCAAACGCACAGTTTCCATAAATTACTCTATTCATAGAAATACTAGGGGTGTCTGTATTCTTGATTCCCAATGTGAATTATTATTATCTTCTGTTCAAGGGTCTCAGAATAATACGTATTTGAAAAAGTTTATCCGGAAGGAATATTGAGATTATTATGTATTTTTCATACATTTCACTCATTTATACATGTGCATTGACCCATGACCAGATGACGTTATATACGCATATATATATATATATATATATATATATATATATATATATATATATGGGATATGGGAAAAGGTTACGGCGTTATATACGCACCACCACCTGATCAGTTGGTATATGTTGATTATGTTGCGCACAGTGGCCGATACGATATGATGGGATGCTCTCAGTGGCTTGATGATATTATGTACACCCATACCTATGCATGACACGACATTTATACGCACATGCATGACATTATATATATTTCAAAATTTACAAAGTTATTCAGATTTACAAATGGATTTCTTTATTACATGTTTCACCTATGTCATTTACGTACTGATTTTCATGCCTTACATACTCAGTACATTTTTCGTACTGACGCCCTATTTCACAGGGCTTGCATTTCATGCCCGCAGGTACAAGTAGGCAAGCTGACGACCCCCTTTCTTAGGATCCTTGACAAGCGAGAGTTGGCGTGCTCCACTTGATCCGGAGCTGCTTTTGATTTTGGTACGATATTTTTGTATATATATGGGTATGACGTGGCTCAGTCCCTTCTTTGTAAAATTATATTTCTATTAGAGGTTCATAGACAGTATGTCTAGTTGGATAGTATGTGGCTTTGCCGGCTTCCAGTTTTGAGGTATATAGTTGTATATAACAGCCTTGTCGGCCCGCCCTACGTATGTTGCACGTATATGTATGTATGCCTTTTGGGAAGATTTCCTTCGTTTACATTATTCACGTAATTCAGCAGACGTTAATCAGGTTTATATCTTGGACGCATGCTTACGGGTGTTTGATAGGTAGGACTCGGGCACCCTTCGCGGCCCATCGGTTTGGGTCATGACAAAAGCCTCAGGGCCGATTCAAAAAACCTGAGGGTCTATGAGCTCGAGTCGAGACCCGACTCGGATACTGAGCCCAAAACAGTTAACTAAAGTTCCTAAGGGCCAAATGCATAAGAGCCCGAGTCGCCAGCCACATTAAAGGGCGTACCGACCCAATGCGTAAGAGCCCACGGGCCAGCCTAAAAAACCTAAGGTTAAATTTATAACCCCAAGGGTTTCATCCCGATGTCCAATTCGTCGGGCTAATTATCGACAAGCAAATCAGAAAAAACAAAGAATCTTTCATATATATATATAGGTATATTACAAATATGCATTTATATATATGTGTATTACAAATATGCATTTACAATGCTCCCACAGGAGTCTTTACAAAGAACAACCTAGTCTTCCCCAGGGACCAGCTCCCTCTGAAGCCTTCAAATATCATCATCGGCATCGGAAGAAAGGAAAAACTTGGCGTCGATCTCATCCGCCTTGGCCTGCTTTATTTCTTCTGAGAGATCAAAGCCCCTAGCATGAATCTCTTCGAGCGTATCCCTCCGAGACCTACATCAAGCATACTCATTGCCCTTCCTCTATCTGTCAAAAGTTCCCCTCAGCTCAGCCCGAGCATCAGCATCATCTTTCAAATAAACGGCCACCTTCTTATCGACCTTTGCTCGAACTTCTTCAGCTTCAGCCCGGGCGTCCACAACCTCGGCCTTCATATTTAAAAGATCAATCTCGAGCTTGGTGATCCTGCTCGTTTAAAATGAGCTATCTTCTCGGGCATTGCAAAGTTGTATCTCGAAGGCAACAGCCTTGGCCAAAGCATTCCTTTGGGCCGCTGCATAAACGCCTATCTGCGCCTTCAACGCATTGCATTCGGAATTAACTTGCCCGACTTCGCCCCAAAAGCGCTCCAACGCTTCTGTCTTTCTCTACAACTGAAACACCAAAGCATTAATTCTTGAAGGCAGGAAAGGAAACACGTACTCCCTCAAAATAAGGATTACCTGTTGCTCGAGATTGCCTTCATAATCTCGGCTTTGATTCACCTTCGATCGAAGGCATATCAATTCTTTTGTCTTCTTATTACAAAGAAGCCTGAGAGATTTCTCATTGCCCAAGGTTTCCCGCAACTTGGCCTCGCAACGGAGTAGCTCGGACTTGAGCTTGTCAAAAGCCTACGAAAAAGAAGCGTCAATTCAAAAAATGAAAATACAAGACTGAAAAACCAACAAAGCCAACCGAGACTCACCTCGGAACAGAGCCGCTGAGCCTCCTCAAAAGTTGAACATGCGTCTACTGGCCTGGCCCCATCGACCCGAGTTGAACCACTCCGGCAGGGGCATGATCACTTAAGACCCCACTTGGTTCGAGCGGCCCATGCCCCGACTGTCACTCAAAGTACCTTCGAGGGCGGAAGCAGACGATAGGGGAGGACTCTTTCTCTTTTTCTCTCGAGGAATCTCTCCCTCGAAATTAGAGGTCTCAGGCCTAATAGAGTCGGCACTTCGGGAGGACCCCCGGCTCGAGCTGTATACGAAGAATCATCCTCCCGAGGAGAGTTGATGTCCACAGAATGACCGACGTATATAAAGTCCTCCTCAGCGATGGCATCTCCTTTATGTCTCCGGGAAGGCCCCGCCTCATCGAGAATACCCTCATCCGTAGAGGATCTTTTTTGCTTATTATCCTCCCTTGGTTCCTAAGCCGACGGGACTTCCCTCTCCTTGAAGGGAAACGGTCTCACCTCGGAGAATCCCCTAACACCTACAGTGGCAGAGTTAGTTCACATAAAAGAAAGCGCTATTCAAAAGGTACCCACACGGCTCATATCGTGGTGCTTTGCTTTCCATATGCCCTTCGACAAATCTCGCCACTTGCGTTCATCATATGTTGAGGAAGCTGCCAGCCTCCGAGTCCAGTCCGTAAGATCGGGACCTCATCCGGCATCCACGGGACCGCTGAGAAAGAGAAAAAGAAACAATCTTATAAATCGATAAGAGTAAATGACACTAAGGTATGACATGGTACTTATGTTTGAAGTTCCATTTTTCGGGAAATGGCAGGAACTCCGAAGGAATGATATCAACGGTCCTCACTCGGACAAATTAGCTCATCCATCCTCTGTTCCAGTCTTTATCATCGCTGGTGATGAAAGGCTTGGTGGACCGGCGTCATAATGCAATCAGGCCTCGACAATGCTGAGGCCGATATAATCTAATAAGGTGTCTAAGGGTAAACTCGAGCTCAGCCTTTTCGGTAAAGTACCTCATCATCAGCACTATCCGCCAAAAGGACGGATGAATTTGAACTAGGGTGACTCGGTACCTTTCACAGAATTCGAGCACAAGTCGGTCGAGGGGGCCTAATGTAAATGGGTACGTATATATGTTCAAGAATTCATACACATAGGTCATAATTTTCTCTTCTCGAGAAGGTATCTGCAACATCACATTTTCTCCCCATCCGCAACCTCTCCTCACGACCTCGAGGTATTTTTCTTCTATCAATCGAATAGACCTCGACGCATGTTCTCGACGGCATCAAAGGGTTTCTCTAGTGCAAAGTCTTTTATCAAAGCGAAACAGCTCGAGGTTAACTCACCATAAGCCGGTTGTGTATCACCGGCGGGGCAAGAGGCAAAAGTAAGGTTTCCCTCTTCTTGGTGAATGGATTCGGGCACGACATCCATAACTACTCAAGCAAAGGGAAAAAGAAAGAAATAAAAATAGTTTCACAAGATGAGAAAGGAAGAGAACGTTGAAATGAAAGTTGGTTTTGCAAAGTTGCAAGACTTAAAATAAAGAGGAAGCAAGTATATATATAGAACAAGCGGCGACTATGCAATTACTTTGAGAGCCAATTAATTCTGACAAAGTTGTCATTACTTTTGGAGAAGTGTACCGGCAGGGCCACCTCGGTTACTTCACGGTCATGTCACATAAATCACACTGTCACATAGTGTTCGAGGGATAGAAACTCCCATTCCGAACTAGCCTCGAGAAGGTGTCCGATATCGAGGGGATCTACTATTAGAAGTACGGATTCGGAAGGGCTAAAATCGAAGCTTGAAAGACGACTTTTGCGTAAAGCATTACAGGGCAAAGTTTGGGAGGTGTATAACAAAGAGATATTTTATTTCAAAAATGCATTTACAAGGGTATTTCTACAAAAAATTTCCCCGAGGGTCCCATATACAAAAAAAAGGAAAAAGGCAAAACAGTAGGTGAATCTACTCTTCGCCTTCGCTGTTGCTTGAGCCGCTTTTGAAAGTCCTCGTCTGACGTAGTCGGCATTACCGATTCTTCCTCCAGGTCCCTTACTTCTTCAATCTCGGTAGAGAGATCGACGCCCTTAGCACTCACTTCCTCGAAGGCTTGCCTCCTGGATTGCAAGAGAGCATAAGCAATTGCCCGAGACAACTTTAGGTTGGCCTTCTCGGATATCTCCCTGGCCCGATCATTTGCAGTAGCAGCATCCCTTCTGTATGAAGAGACAGACTCATTAGCCTCAAATCTGACCGCAGAAAATGCAACAACCTCCTCCCGAGCACCTCGAAAAAGGTCTTGAGTCGAGGATAGCTTCTCCCGAAGCGTGTCCCTCTCCGAAGCCACAACATCATTTAGCCGCGCTAGTTCAAGGATTTCGGCGTCCTTAGCCACAATATCCCCTCGGAGCTGCCCCACTAGGGCGTCCTTCTACCTAATCTAAAAAATGCAGAAGACAAGCTAATTAACACCGAGCGTGGTGATAAAAGGTAAAAATATCGAGTGCCAGAGTACCTGCTCGATAAAATTGGCCCTCTCTTGGAGCGCCCTCTCCGAGCCTGCCCGGAGGTTGCTCAGCTCCTGCTCTTTTCGGGCGCATAGAGCCTCAAGCTCAAATAAGTATGATATGATCTTCTCAAGATCCTCTCCACGATGATTCAACTCATCTTGCATCTTAGATAAGGCTTGGTCATACATCCCCTTGACCTGTAGCACAAAAGAAGAAAGTAAGAAAAGAAAGAATAGAAATTCAAGGCATAAAATATTATATCAAAGAATATTACCTGCCATTGAAGCCTCTTGGCCTCCTCGAGCATAACAGGGGCATCGATATCAGCCTCCTCCTCAAAACCTTCAAAATAGTCTCTGAGGGCATCGCCCTCTCCATAAGAAGTTCTCAAACCAGAGGCAATCCCGTCCCGGGCATCTCGTATCTCCCTAGGGGAAAACGATGGGCCCGAATGGAATCCACCTACAACATCGGCATCCATCGAGNCCCCCCCCCCCCCCCGAGAAGTATAAAAAATGGTCCCCTCGAGCTCGTTAGTACGGACTGTGCCATGTCCGACAAACGACTTGTGATGACCCAAGGGGTCATTTTATAAATTTAGACTCTGTTTCATGCTTAATAGCCATAAAAAGACTAATTTTAAATACCTCAATTTGCACGCACAGTCTGGGCGTGAAATCGGAAAGCTTTTATGTGAAAATATGAGAAATAGTGATTTCTAGAATTTAAATTTGTTTATAGTTGACTTTGATCAATATTTTGAGTAAATGGACCCAGATCTATATTTTGACAATCCTGGGAGGTCCGTAGTAAAATATGGGACTCGAGCGTATGCCCGGAATGAATTCCAAGGTCCCAAGCCTTAGAAATCAATTTTTGAAAGAATTATTTTGCTGAAATATTAATGAAATAAAGAAAAAGATTAATGTTTGAAATCATTGGTATCGGGCCCTTATTCTGGTTCCGGATCCCGGTACAAGTTTGTTATGATGTTTAAAGGTTAACGGTGAAATTTGATGAAAAACGGAGTTCGTTTGACGTGATTCGGATATTCGGTTGAAAAGTTATGAACTATAAGAGTTCTTGATGAAAATGATGAGTTTTGAGATTTAATGCATACTTTTACATGTTATTTTCATGATTTGATCGCATTAGCAAGTCTGTATGATGTTTTCAGACTTGCACGCATGTTTTGTTTAGAGCCCCGAGGGCTCAGGTGAGTTTCAGATAGGCGACATGGTGTTTTACACTTAAAGAGAATTGGTGGTTTTCTGTTTGCTGGTGTCCAGGATTTTGTACTATGCGATCCCATAGGTAGGTTCGTGATCGCATAGTGTAGTCTCAATGAGGGGTCCTTTGGTGTACTGTGCGAACGCCAACACTTATGTGCGATCGAGAAGCTTCGTCTGGGCAAGCAGTGCGAACGCACTCCCTACTATGCGAACGCGTATCATTGAAACAGGCCTGGGAGAGGGGAGGGGAGGCCAGTACTCTATGCGATCGCACCCCTCCCCACGTGAACGCACTGCCCAATTCCCTTACCCTATGCGAACGCATGCTTTTAAGTCCGAACGCATAGGTCTGTTTCCCAACTAATATAAATATTATTTTAAAAACGGGCAAACCTTCTTCTTCACCATATTTTCGAGATTTACAGCCCTAATAGCGATTTTCTTCAGCAATTATCATCCCCGAGTCATAGGTAATCAATTCTAAACTTTGTTCTTTCAATTCCTTACTGTTTTTCATCACTTTTAAAGCAAAAACTAAGAATTTTCATGGTAAAAATTGAGGGTTTTGGTAGAATTAGGAAATTGTGTAAAAAAACAAATTTTTACATCGAATTAAGGTCGTATTTCAAAATTAATAGTATATTTGGGTTCGTGGGTGAACGGGTGAACGTAATTTGGTCTGAACTCCGAGTTTAGATCAAGAAGGCCCGGGGTCGGGTTTTCATTTTTTTTTGAGAAAACTTAGAAAAAATTATGTTTTTCAATAAATCAGTTCCTTTAGCATTAATTGATGATATTGAGTTAATTATGATTAGAATCGAGCAAGTTAGAGCAAGATTCTAAAGGAAAAGCTATAATTGAGCAGTGAATGGCCTACGAAATTGAGGTAAGTGTTTGGTCCAACTTTGACTTGAGGGCATAGGAATCCCCACTTGTTTGCTATGTGAAATTCATGTGTGTGGTGTATAGGTGAGGTGACGAGTATCTATGCACCACAAAATTTCATGTTAAACATGATCCCTTTCCCGTTCCCGACTAAATTGATTCTTGTCTTAATTGTTCTATGTTCATTATTGTTTTTATGACTACTTGGCCTTGTTATTTTGTTGTTAAATATTGTTGTGGTTATTTGGAAAGAGTATTGGTTGTTTTGGCTGGTTCCCTTGTGGTACAAAACGGTTGAGTGGTTCAGCATTGTTTTTACGAGATATATATACATATTTATGTTCCTGTTAGTTTCATGGTTGAAAGGATATTGATGAAGTTATGAGAAAAATACAGTTTCTTATTTATAATTGTTGAGACAAAAATATTGTGAAGGGCTTGGCCTAAATTGTGAAATTTATGAATAAATTGATATGAGATGTCTGGTGGGAGCGGGTTCCACGCCGCAACAAGGAGTAATAAGGGTGGACATGTGGGATCGGGTTGCACGCCTCAACAGGAGTAATAAGAGTGATATATTTAGGGAGGATCAATAAGGGTGGACAAGTGGGAGCGGGTTGCACGCCGCAACAAGGAGCAATAAGGGAGGACATTTATATTTTTACTGAATTTCAAAGAAAATAAAGATTTGAAAGGCTTAAATGTTTATTTTACTATTCTTCCTATTGTCGACACTATTTTTATTTAAAGTTTAAAGTTTGGAAACTTGGAAATTATTTGAGAATTGGTTATAGATGAGGCCTGGGAAAAGGCGGCTGAGTTATTTTATTGTTGTTGCAGTACTTAATTATTTGTTTAGATTTCCTTCTTGCTTTATATATTATTGTCACA
>ML385502.1:0-19409 GCA_005239525.1 Nicotiana knightiana | reverse complement strand
CGTAGCCTCTTCACTACTTCGTCGAGGTTAGGCTCGGCACTTATTCAGTACATGGGGTCGGTTGTACAGATACTACACTCTGCACTCTTTTGTGCAGATCCAAGTACCGGCCAGCTGTAGAGATATTTAGAGCAGCTATTCATTTATTCGGAGACACGAGGTATATCTGCCGGCGTTCGTAGATCCCGAGAGTCTTCTCTTATTTTCACAAACGCTGTTTTATTATATTGAGAACAATTACATTATTTCTTTCAGCCAAGTATTTGTAGTATTCTTTAGTAGTTCGTGAATTATGACACCAGACTTTGGGGTAGTTTTTGGATTTATCTATATAATTATTTCGTGGCTCGGTTTAGTCAAGTGTTTATTATCTTATATTGTGAATTATTCATTTTAAAGCCATTAGATTAAGTATTAATTTAAAAAAAATTTATCCTGTTTAAATGGTTAATTAAAGGAAATATTTAAGCGAACTCTAACATTGGCTTGCCTAGAAAGTGTGGTGTTACGCGCCATCACGACCCCTAAAGTCAGGAATTTGGGTCGTGACAAGTTGGTATCAGAGCACTAGGTTGCTTAGGTCTCACAAATCACGAACAAACTTAGTAGAGTCTGAAGGATCGGTACGGAGACGTCTGTACTTATCTTTCGGAGGCTATTGAGTTAGGAAACAACTCCATTTTTATTTCTACTCTATCGTGCGATTCTTGTATCCCAAATACTGATTAGATTATTCTATTCTCTCACAGATGGCGAGAATACATGCTTCATCTTCCGTTGACCAGCATTCCGGTCCTCCAGCAACAACATCTTCTACTAGGGGCAGAGGCCAAAAGAGGGGCAGGACTCAACCCATTGTTCATGCAGCAACCCCAGCTGCAGAACCCCAGATTGAGATTGATGAGGGGGTTCCAGCTCATACTGTTCCAGCGGGACCAACTCAGGTTCCTGAGGGGTTTATTGCTACCCCGATTCTTCAGGATGCTTTGGTCCGTTTAGTGGGCTTGATGGAGAGTGTGGCCCAAACGGGCACATTCCCTGTTACAACAGCCGTATCTCAGGCTGGAGGCGGGGTCCAGACTCTTGCTACCCACACTCCAGTCCAGACTACTCCTCAGGTTCAAACCCCAATAGTCAATCCCGTTGGGGTAATTCAGTCAGTTGCAGTAGTGCCGCCCGTTAATGGAGCAGCTATGTTTGCCGATGGTTTATGGAGGTTGGACAGGTTCAATAAGTTATTTCATGATCATTTCAGTGGTGTTACTTCAGAGGACCCTCAGGAATATCTGGATAGTTGTCATGAGGTGTTGCGAAATATGAGTATTTTGGAGACCAATGGGGTCGATTTTGCTGCTTTTCAGATGACTGGTTCTGCCAAGAAATGGGGGAGGGACTTTCTGTTGACTAGACCAGTTGGATCACCTGCTCTGACTTGGGATCATTTCTCTCATCTCTTGTTGGAGAAGTTCTTGCCTGTTACTACTCGAGAGGATAAGCGTCGTCAGTTTGAGCGACTTCAGCAGGGCAGCATGGTAGTGACCCAGTATGAGACTCGTTTCGTGGATTTGGCTAGACATGCCATCCTTTTACTCCTCATAGAGAGGGAGAGGGTCAGACGGTTTATTGATGGCCTTGCTCAGCTCATCAGGTTGCAGATGGACAAGGAGAAAGGGACCGGGATTTCTCTTCAGGATGCAGCTAATATAGCTAGGAGGGTTGAGTCAGTTCTTGGAATGGGAGGTCAGGGGTCAGTCAAGAGACCTCACCATTCCGGTAGATTCAGCGGTGCCTCGTCTGGGGGCGGAGATACTCAGGGTAGAGGCTATCCTTCCAGGCCATTTAATTCAGCACTGCAGACGTCCCATGGTGCTTCAGGAGGTCGTGGCTCTTACTTGCCTTATCCTGATCAGTCAGCCCTGATCATAGCACCTCCTCTTCAGAGTTATTATCATAGTCAGTCGGTTCGTCAGGGTCAGCCTCAATATCAGGATGGTTGTTATGAGTATGGCGAGTATGGGCACATTCGGAGATCTTGTCCGAAATTCTTGGGTAATCAGCCTTAGTACCAGAATTCTCGTGCCATAGTTTTGGCACCAGCTACAGCACCACCTGCCCAACCAGCCAGGGGTAGGGGTCAGGTAGTCAGAGGTAGAGGTCAGAATGTTAGAGGTGGAGGTCAGCATGCTAGAGGTGGAGACCAGCCCGCTAGAGGTGGTGGCCAGCCCGTTAGAGGTGGAGGACCACCTGTCAGGGGTCCTCCTGGTGATGCAGTTCAGGGTGGTGGGGCCCATCCCCGACTATAGCATTTCCAGCCAGGCCCGAGGCAGAGTCCTCCGACGCTGTTATTACAGGTATCATCTCAGTTTGTGATAGAGCTGCTTCAGTTTTGTTTGATCCGGGGTCTACTTACTCATATGCTTCATCCTATTTTGCCTCGCATTTGAATGTGCCCCGTAATCCCTTGAGTATTCCTGTTTATGTGTCTACAGCGGTGGGGGATGATATCGTGGTAGATCGAGTATACCGTTCGTGCATGGTAGTCATAGAAAGTCTTGAAACTAGTGTGGATCTTTTACTTCTAGACATGGTTGATTTTGATGTTATATTGGGCATGGATTGGTTGTCTCCCTATTATGCCATCTTAGACTGTCACGCCAAGACAATTACTTTAGCATTGTTGGGGTTGCCTCGATTAGAATGGAAAGGGACTCATGACCATTCTCCCAGCTGGGTGATTTCATATGCCAAGGCTCGTCGCATGGTGGAGAAAGGGTGTTTGGCTTATTTGTCTCATATTCGTGATTCCGATGTTGAGGTTTCTTCTATAGAGCCAGTTCCTATCGTGCGTGAGTTTCCTAAGGTATTCCCTGCAGACTTGTCGGGTATGCCACCCGACAGGGATATTGATTTCTGTATGTATGTGGCTCCGGGCACTCAGCCCATTTCTATTCCTTCATATCGGATGGCCCCACCAGAATTGAAAGAATTAAAAGAACAGTTGCAAGACTTGCTAGATAAGAGTTTCATAAGACCCAGTGCCTCGCCTTGGGGTGCACCAATTTTGTTTGTAAAGAAGAAAGATGGGTCGATGAGAATGTGTATAGATTAACGGCAGCTAAATAAAGTCACTATCAAAAATAGGTATTCGTTACCAAAGATTGACGACCTATTTGATCAGATTCAGGGTGGTAGAGTATTTTCGAAAATTGATTTAAGGTCAGGCTATCATCAACTAAAGATTAGGGCGTCCGATGTTCCTAAGACAACCTTTCAGATGAGGTATTGGCATTATGAATTTTTGGTTATGTCTTTTGGGCTGACTAATGCTCCAGCAGCCTTTATGGGCTTAATGAATCGGGTTTCAAGCCCCATCTGGACTCTTTCGTGATCGTGTTCATTGATGACATTCTTATATACTCCCGCAGTCGGGAAGAGCATGAGCAGCATCTCCGTATAGCACTCTAGACTTTGAGAGATAATCAGTTGTATGCCAAGTTTTCTAAATGTGAGTTCTGGTTAGATTCAGTAGACTTTTGGGGTCATATTGTATCAGCTGAGGGTATTCAAGTTGATCCTAAGAAGATAAAGGCAGTCAGGGACTGGCCTAGACCACTACAACTACGTAGATTAGGAGTTTCTTGGGTTTGGCGGGTTACTACCGTCGTTTTGTGGAGGGATCCTAGTCCATAGCAGCCCCAATGACTAAATTGAATCAGAAAGGTGCCCCATTTAAATGGTCAAATGAGTGCGAGGCGAGCTTTCAGAAGCTCAAGACAGCCTTGACTTCAGCACCGGTATTGGTGTTACCATCAGATTCGGGTTCTTTCACAGTGTATTGTGATGCGTCCTGAGTTGGCCTTGGAGCAGTGTTGATGTAGGATGGCAGGGTGATTTCATATGCGTCTTGACAACTGAAGGTCCATGAGAAGAATTATCCCGTTCATGACTTAGAGTTTGCAGCCATTGTTCATGCATTGAAAATTTGTAGGCACTATCTTTATGGAATGCCGTGTGAGGTTTTTACTGACCATCGCAGTCTCCAGTACTTATTCAAGCAGAAAGATCTAAATTTAAGGCAGCAGAGATGGTTAGAGTTACTAAAAAATTATGATGTCACCATATTGTATCACCCAGGGAAGGCCAATATGGTGGTCGATGCATTGAGTAGAAAGGCGGTGAGTATGGGCAGCCTTGTGTATATTCCAGTTGGTGAGAGACTATTGGCTTCAGACATTCAGACGTTGGTTGATCAGTTCGTGAGGTTGGATATTTCACCCAACAGTGTTCTAGCTTGTACAGTCGCTTGGTCTTCTCTAATTGACCATATCCGGGAGCGGCAAGAGGATGACCCACATTTGGCGGTCCTTAGGGACACAGTTCGGCACGGTGATGCCAAGTAGGTTACAGTTGGTGATGATGGTGTTTTGAGGATGCATGGTCGTTTATGTGTGCCTAATGTTGATGGACTTCGTGAGTTGATCCTTGAGGAGGCTCACAGTTCAAGTATTCGATTCATCCAGGTGCAGCCAAAATGTACCAAGACTTGAGGCAGCATTATTGGTGGAGAAGAATGAAGAAGGACATTGTTGAGTATGTGGCTCGTTGCTTAAATTGTCAGCAGTTAAAGTATGAGCATCAGAGACCTGGTGGTTTGCTTCAGCAGATAGAGATTCCTAAGTGGAAGTGGAAGCGTATCACTATGGACTTCTTTGTTGGGCTCCCACGCACTCAGAGGAAATTTGATGCAGTTTGGGTTATTGTAGATAGGCTGACTAAATCAATACATTTCATTCCTATGGCAAGTACTTATACTTCAGAGCGATTGGCTAAGTTATATATTCGGGAGATAGTTCGCCTCCATGGTGTGCCCGTATCTATCATTTCTGATCGGAGTACGCAGTTTACTTCACATTTTTGGAGGGCAGTTCAGCGTGAGTTGGGTACCCGAGTGGAGTTGAGTACAATATTTCACCCTCAGACTGACGGGCAGTCCGAGCATACTATTCAGATATTGGAGGATATGCTTCGCGTTTGTGTTATTGACTTTAGAGGTTCATGGGATCAGTTCTTGCCGTTAGCGGAGTTTACTTATAATAATAGTTATCAGTAGAGCATTCAGATGGCTCCTTATGAGGCGTTATATGGTAGACGGTGCAGATCTCCAGTTGGAAGGTTTGAGCCGGGAGAGGCTTGGTTGTTGGGTACAGACTTAGTTCAGGAGGCCTTAGATAAGGTTAAGATTATTCAAGAGAGACTTCGTGCAACTCAGTCTAGGCAAATGAGTTATGTAAATCGTAAGTTTCATGATGTGACATTCATGGTTGGAGAGAGAGTATTGCTTCGTGTGTCGCCCATGAAGGGTGTTATGAGATTTGGGAAGAAGGGTAACTTGAGCCCTAGGTATATCGAGCCATTTGAGATTCTTGATAGAGTGGGGAGGTAGCTTATAGACTTGCATTGCCTCCAGGGTTATCCTCAGTTCATCTGATATTCCACGTGTCTATGCTCCGGAAATATTATGGAGACCCGTCCCACGTGTTAGATTTCATCTCTGTACAATTGGACAAAGACTTGACTTATGAGGAGGAGCCGGTAGCCATTTTAGACCGGCAGGTTCGTCAGTTGAGATCTAAGAGTTATCCTTCAGTTCGAGTGCAGTGGAGAGGTCAGCCCGTTGAGGCAGCTACTTGGGAGTCCGAGTCGGACATGCAGAGTAGATATCCACACTTGTTTGCCAATTCAGGTAATTTTCTATGTCTGTTCGAGGACGAACGTTTGTTTTAGAGGTGGAGATTGTGATGACCCAAGGGACCATTTTATAAATTTAGACTTCGTTCCATGCTTAATAGCCATAAAAAAACTAATTTTAAATACCTCGATTTACGTGCACAGTCCGGGCGTGAAACCGAAAAGCTTTTATGTGAAAATATGAGAAATAGTGATTTCTAAAATTTAAATTTGATTATAGTTGTCTTTGGTCAACATTTTGAGTAAATGGACCCGGATATGTGTTCCGACGATCCCGGGAGGTCCGTAGTAAAATATAGGACTCGGGCGTATGCCCGGAAATGAATTCCGAGGTCCCAAGCCTTAGAAATCAATTTTTGAAAGAAATTATTTTGCTGAAATATTAATGAAATAAAGAAAAGGATTAATGTTTGAAATCATTGGTATCGGGCCCGTATTCTGGTTCTGGAGCCCGTACAAGTTTGTTATGATGTTTAAAAGTTAGCAGTGAAATTTGAAAAACGGAGTTCGTTTGACGTGATTCGGACATCCGGTTAAAAAGTTATGAACTATAAGAGTTCTTGATGAAAATGATGAGTTTTGAGGTTTACTTCATAGTTTTACATGTTATTTTCATGATTTGATCGCACGAGCAAGTCCGTATGATGTTTTTATAGTTGCGTGCATGTTTTGTTTAGAGCCCTGAGGGCTCGGGTGATTTTCGGATAGGCCACATGGTGTTATACACTTAAACAGAATTGCTGGTTTTCTGTTTGCTAGTGTCCGGGTTTTTGTACTATGCGATCACATAGGTAGGTTCGCGATCGCATAATGTAGTCTCAGTGGGGGGGAGGGGTCCTTTGGTGTACTGTGCGAACGCAACACTTAGTGTGCGATTGCGAAGCTTCGTCTGGGCAAGCAGTGGAAACGCACTCCCGACTGTGTGAACGTGTATCATTAAAACAGGCCTGGGGGAGGGGAGGCCAGTACTCTATGCGATCGCACCCCTCCCCACGCGAACGCACTGCCCAGTTCCCTTACCCTATGCGAACGCATGCTTTTGAGTGCGAACGCATAGGTCTGTTGCCCAGCTAATATAAATACTCTTTTAAAAACGGACAAACCTTCTTCTTCATCATATTTTCGAGGTTTACATCCCTAATAGCGATTTTCTTCAGCAATTATCATCCCCAAGTCATAGGTAATCAATTCTAAACTTTATTTTTTCAATTCCTTACTGTTTTTCACCACTTTTAAAGCAAAAACTAAGAATTTTCATGGTAAAAATTGAGGGTTTGGGTAGAATTAGGGAATTTTCTAAAATCCAATTTTTACATCGAATTAAGGTCGGGTTTCAAAACTAATAGTATATTTGGGTTCGTGGGTGAATGGGTGAACGTAATTTGGTCCGAACCCCGAGTTTAGACCAAGCAGGCCCGGGGTCGGGTTTTAACTTTTTTTTAGAAAACTTATGAAAAATTATGTTTTTCAATAAAGTCAGTTCCTTTAGCATTAATTGATGATATTGAGTTAATTATGATTATATTCGAGCAAGTTAGAGCAAGATTCTAAAGAAAAAGCTATAATTGAGCAGTGAGTGGCCTACGAAATTGAGGTAAGTGTTTGGTCTAACTTTGACTTGAGGGAATAGGAATTCCCACTTGTATGCTATGTGAAATGCATGTGTGTGGTGTATAGGTGTGGTGACGAGTATCTATGCACCACCAAATTGCCTGTTAAACATGATCCATTTCCCGTTCCCGACTAAATTGATTCTTGTCTTAATTGTTCTATGTTCATTATTGCTTCTATGACTACTTGGCCTTGTTATTTTGTTGTTAAATATTGTTGTGGTTATTTTGGCTGGTTCCCTTGTGGTACAAAACGGTTGAGCGGTTCAACATTGTTTTTATGAGATATGTATACATATTTATGTTCCTGTTAGTTTCATGGTTGAGAGGATATTGATGAAGTTATGAGAAAAATACAGTTTCTTATTTATAATTGTTGAGATAAAAATATTGTGAAAGGCTTGGCCTAAATTGTGAAATTTATGAATAAATTGATATGAGATGTCTGGTGGGAGCGGGTTGCACGCTGCAACAAGGAGTGATAAGGGTGGATAGGTGGGATCGGGTTGCACGCCGCAACAAGAGTAATAAGGATGATATATTTAGGGAGGAGCAATAACGGTGGACAGGTGGGAGCGGGTTGCACGCCGCAACAATGAGCAATAAGGGAGGACATTTATATTTTTACTGAATTTCAAAGAAAATAAAGATTTGAAAGGCTTAAATGTTTATTTTATTATTCTTCCTATTTTCAGCACTATTTTTATTTTAAGTTTAAAGTTTGGAAACTTGGAAATTATTTGAGAATTGGTTATAGATGAGGCCTGGGAAAAGGTGGTTGAGTTATTTTATTGATGTTGTCGTACTTAATTATTTGTTTAGATTTATTTCTTGCTTTATGTATTATTGTCACAGGTTATATTGCTAAAGCATCGTCGTAGCCTCGTCACTACTTCATCGAGGTTAGGTTTGACACTTACTCAGTACATGGGGTCGGTTGTACTGATACTACACTCTGCACTCTTTTGTGCAGATCCAGGTACCGGCCAACTGTAGAGATATTTAGAGCGGCTATTCATATATTCGGAGACACGAGGTATATCTGCCGGCATTCACAGATCCCAAGAGTCTTCTCCTATTTTCATAAACGTTGTTTTATTATATTCAGAACAGTTACATTATTTCTTTCAGCCAAGTATTTGTAGTATTCTTTAGTAGTTCGTGAATTGTGACACCAGACTCTGGAGTAGTTTTTGGATTTATCTATATAATTATTTCGTGGCTCGGTTTAGTCAAGTGTTTATTATCTTATATTGTGAATTATTCATTTTAAAGACATTATATTATGTATTAATTTAAAATTGTTTTATCCTGTTTAAATGGTTAATTAAAGGAAATAGTTAAGTGAACTCTAACATTGGCTTGCCTAGCAAGTGGTGTTAGGCGCCATCACAACCCCTAAGGTCGGGAATTTGGGTCGTGACATGACTGGGGAACTGTACCCGAACCCTCCTCGAGGGTCTCATCGGCACAAGGCGGGCCCGCTCCGGCCACCTCAGCCTCGGTAGTCTTCTGCCCTGCAATTTTTGAAGCGTCAGCGCTTCGCTTTGACTTTTGCACCAAAGGGCAGGTATCATCACTCTCCTCCTCATCCCGCAGGCTCTCAGCGACCATTGAGTACAGGACCGTGGCATCGGTCTTGGGTTTCCGAGCCTTTTCCTTTTTGGAATTTTGAGACTCCGCCGAAGCCTCCTTCTTCCTTTTCTTGTCCTTGGCAGTCTTCGGTGCCTCTTCCCCACCAGGAGGGGGCTGTCTCATTAACACGCCTTCCCTAAGGCCTGCACAACCGTGTTATATCAAAAAACACCACCATCGAAAAAACTTACAAAGAATGAAAAAACAACAACAACGAGAGCCTACCGTGGTTCTTAGCCTGCCACCGTGTCTTAGCCAGATCGCGCCAGATGCGTTTGTTGTATGGAAAGGTGGAGTCCAAAAGTTTGACCCACCCCGGAAGGTCTTGGACCGCGCCGGGGAACCAGACAGTGGTTACACAGTCGAACGAGAGAGTATTCAGATCGGTAATAGAAAAAGAGATGGTAAAACATAATCAATATGGGGATACTTACGCTTCATATTCCACTCCTCCAGGAATCAAATCCTATCAGCAAGGACTACGTCCGAAGTTCTGATTCTAAAAAATCGGCTCATCCATCCCCGATCCTTATCCTCGTCGATGTAGGCGAAGAACGCCTTGGCAGATCGATGGTGCAGCTTAATTAGGCCCCTTCGGAAGAGACGAGGGCTGTATAATCTGATAGACTGGTTGATGGTGAAAGTAATTCCCTCGACCATGTTGGTAATATGTCTAATCATATATACAATCCTCCAAAAAGAAGGATAAATCTGACCGAGTGTCACTCGGTATTGACGACAAAAGTCGAGAATCACTGGGTTAATCGGTAGAGAGGAAGAATCTACGGGGCCTAAGGTAAAAGGGTATGTGTATACACTGAGAAAGCCAACCTTATGCGTGACTATGCTTTCGTCAGCTGTAGGGATTTCCACTCGGGCCGCCTCCCCCCAACGGCAGTCAAGTTTTACCCTCTCTATATCCGATACTACACTTATGTATCGGGACATGGGCTCACATCGGCCCGGTGTAGAAGGGGGGTTTTCAATTGTGAAATCAGAGAGGTGTCGTAAGGACCAGGGATGCACTGCTCGATGGTAGGAGGATTTTTAGACTTAGCCTTAGACAGGCGTGATGAAGAAGCAACTCCCTCCTTTTGTGGTACCGTTTTGGAAGTTTTTGCCATGGTTATAATTGAGTTTTGAAGAGAGAGAAGATGAAGAATCAAAAGCAGATAGAAGGTAAGAGTGAACAACACTTAATAAAAGTTTGAAGGTTTGAAAAAGATGTAAAATTCTGAAGAGGCAGGTGATTAAAGTATTTATAGAGGCCCTTTGGGCATGCTTGAAGCGGAAGGGTCAAACCAATGACAGTTCGTGGGCTTCTCGAGAATTGTGTTGACAGTGACCTTTGCGTAGTTTTTTTATGTCAGATCATTTAAATGCTCTGAAGAGACGGACGTCATAATAGGGATATCGAAGAGGCAAGAAGTCAAGACCGTTTCTTATCACTCCACTCTAAGAAACACAGGGAATATATGTATACGTCTAAAATCGGAGAACCCGATTTTAAAATCATTACGGCACTAAGAAGGCTCGAAGGTTCAAGTTTTGGCATCGAGTGGGGGCATCAAGGGTTATCGACACCGAAACAGTATAGATCGAAGACCATCATGGAAAGGCGAGAAATCCCCAAAAGACACGTGGTTAAGGCTGACCAACTATGCAAAATAGTACAGGCCTGTACCGTGGCATTAAATGGATGTACAACCTATATCTCTTTTGTAATAAATACACATGTACTATGTTGGGGTTCCCCCTCATATATAAAGGGGACCCTTGTCACTTTGTAACACACATGATATTCAATACAAGAACAAGAACACTCTCTGCTCTCTAAGTCAAACATTCTACAATTGTTGCACTGATTTATTGCCTTTCATTTATTGTGTTCATTAGTAGTTCTTCATTTATTTCTCATTGTTAATCACAAATAGGCCATCCTCGAGGCCTTCAATACTGCTATATCACTCTCCACATCCCCTGTCAAGCCCTCAAGCTCGACCTCGAGGTCCATTCTGACCAAGCTCGAGAGCCCGTCCCTCCACTGTTCGGTTTGCATAATTTCATCTTCTTTCGCTCTTATTTCGTTTTCTCACCTCCCACCTAGCGTCTACTGCCTAAATAACAGGTACTAAAATCGATCACATATTATTATAACCACACAATCAAATATAATTATAATTACCATTTTCAAGGTAAACACATACACACACACACACATATACATATATATATATATATATATATATATATATATATGTCATGAAAAACCTATCAAATGAAATATCTTTGAGTCTAGTTTCTAACTCTTAAAACCGTTTGTCATTTGGACACTCCTACAAAAAGTTATGATCAAATTACCAAAGGACGACATAATGCAATTCTGCGGCCATTCTGCGATCGCAGAAGTGGTTATACGAACGCAAAATGGTCGCAGACCTGTCCAGTGAATCCCAGTTCTGGGCACCAATTTTGTGATTCATTATGAGACCCACATACCCGTTCTGTGGTCCATTCTGCGACCACAGACCCAATTTTGGAGGCTTTTTTTTTCCTATTTTCATAACCCGGCCCCATTCTGATTAATAGACTTTGGGGCTTTATTTGGGGCTATTTTCTAGTGAATTTATAGAGAAGTGAGATCATTTTAGAGAGGGAATGAGGAACCTAACATCCTAATCATCCAATCTTGCACAAATTCTCAAGAATCAAGGAAGCTAATCTCTAGCTCACTATCTTTCCGGGTAAGTCATACTTCTAAGATTTCTTATAAGAGATTATGAGTTCAAATACATATGTGGGGTTGGAAATAAGCCATGCATGTGACACTAAGTTGTTGTATGAGGGGATTAATGAAACATTATGGTAGTTTCTTGTTGAAATTTGTTGAAGGAGGAAGGGATTACAATTTTAGATCCTTGTAGTCTATTTTTCATGATAGGTTTTTGACAAAATTCCTAGGAGAGTTACACCATGGAAATCCTTCTAATATTAACTGATTTTTGCTATCTTCCTATAGATTGTTATTGCTAGAAGTGTTGGTGCATTGTAGTAACTTAAGAAAATCTCAAACAAGGTATGTTGGCTAAACTTTCTCTCTCGGAATGGTATTCCATAATGTTTCCGTAAGTTTAAGTATGATCGGCCCAAAATTCCTAATTTCTACATTCCGAGTTATCCCTTATAAACGTATAAACTTGGTTACTCTGAATGATACTTAAATCAAAAGCTGGATTCGAAGTATGGTATGCTTATTAAAATGGTACGGCTTGGAGTTGCTTTTTAAATGAAAACTAGTATACCAATTGGATGAGAAAAATTCGATGTGTTTAATGATCCTATTGCTCCTATGTGTACCAAATGTCTTGATTGAGTGTGTCTTATTTTTGATAATCTACAAAGATGTTTGAGAATGAATTTAGTGAATTGGGGGAAATAGAGTATGGCCAACGTGCCAAGAACTTAAGTTATAATTGTGACTAGTGATGCCAATGAAATGAGAAAATGTGAAACATATTATGAAATGAGCCTCGACTTTACTGTTCATAAATGACTTCAAAAATAGAATGGCCTAAAGGCTTTTGTACTCAATTTATGCCAATAAGTGGCTATTTTAGATAATGCTATGCCTTATAAATATATCCAATGTGATTCGAGTTCTTACATACTCCGGTGTTGGAATGGTACATTACTGTGATTGGAGATCTTTTGTTTGCCCATCTCAGTATGACCTTCATGTTCACTTTGATCATTCCACAGTAAGTATCTCACTTTTTTACGAGTATTGTGGTTTCCCATGAAGTGTGCTGGTATTACAACTTTAGAGTTGTTATGGCAGAAACATGTCTAGCACATGGCAAAATGTTCATTCTCTATAACCAATATATGATTTCATCACAATATTAAGATGTTCTAGCTATGTGGTTTAACTCATGAAAGGTTGAAATTAGATGCCTTCAAATTTTTGCACATATCATGAGCATATTGATTTGGAAGACAAATTGTCGTATCTTTAGTTACCTCATATAGGATCAATTATCGGGAAGGGTTAATATTTTTGAATTATGATAATCTCGTAAGTGTTTAACTTATTTTTCATCTTCATGGGCTTGTGGCATAGATTCCTTGTGTAACTTAATGTTAGGAGCGTAATTCAACTTCATGTATTTTTTTCTTTTTTTTTCCTGAAATCTCTATCAGATCCATGTTGCAAGAATCTTCCCATTTTGAGCTAAACTAATTTTTCTTACATTCAAGGAGGCAACCGGTGTAACATACTTGACCACTTCTCCTTAGAGCTTACTATTGTCGAGCAAGGCATATACGGAAAGGAACAGTTGTTACTATCCCTTTCATAACTCGTCGCCTCCTAAGAATAATTGATGCTAACGTCCTTATCCTCCCAATCATGCATCTTATGTCTAGAAAAACCCATTTCTTTTAGATCTCAGGATCACGTACATGGTTCCCACCTTATCAATGCGTGCTAGTTACCTCTATGACTCATTTGTCTAATAATTTATGTTGTCACAATGATTAACCATGTCATCATTGTTAGTAGTAATCTTCGTGTCTCTTAGCATATGACCTCATGAAATACTCTAGTCAGCACATTAATGGATTCCCGAATAATTCCAGTCCAATATTGAATTCCATTGTTCCTCATTGTATTAAATCTATTGCGGATTGAAGGTTCAAACATTTCAAAGAGGAAGCATCGCAATGTGATCACATATATTCGATAGGTTTTTTGTGGTCAATTTATGATAGCACATCTTAAAGTACTTGTTGAAGGTCATCAAAGGTTTAGTGTGGGTGTTAGCCTAGAGATTTAGAGTTGATAAGGGTGAACGAGTTATTCTCAATATTTTCTCCCTGAAGATGTTATGTGAATTGATACTGAAGGTGAAATAAGTGTAGTTCACATTAGGCCGCACTATGAGTATGATGTCTTCCCATCGATGTTCCCCATGTACCCTGTGTTTTCATGTGCCGATGTCTAAGAAGGTAGTTGGAGATACTTTGTGTATAAGTCCCGTGGAAACTACTAAAGGTGAAGTTAATGGATAGTTGGCCTATGAGGGGTATCTATTTGTCATCATTATTAGATAAGTTTGGGAGTTGAGATTGTTTCTGTGAATGTGCTATGGCGAAGTCTGTAAGTATAAGAGGCCCCCTTAAAGGCTGAGAGTGTTGTGGAAAGAAAATATTTTTCGCTTGATTGTATAGCAATGGGTTTTAATTTGAAAGGTACCTTCTAGGTGTTATGATTTAAAAATGTGAAGTCCATGTCCATATATCATTATGATAATGTAGTGCTTGTAATGCTGAGATTAGTGTTAGTGATATATATATTGTATAGCAATGGGTTTTCATTTGAAAGGTACCTTCTAGGTGTTATGATTTAAAAATGTGAAGTCCATATCCATATATCATTATGATAATGTAGTGCTTGTAATGCTGAGATTAGTGTTAGTGATATATATATTGTATAGCAATGGGGTTTTCATTTGAAAGGTACANTATTATAAGTGATTTTGGGTCTAAAGAGAGGCCTAAGTCTAAGCCAACTTGGAAAGCTTCATAATAGGCTAAAATTCCAAATGAGTTCGCACGAGTCCAAACTTTGGACGAGCATATCTCTTTATACATATGTGATGAAAAACCTATCAAATGAAAGATCTTTGAGTCTAGTTCCTAAATCTTCACACCTTTTTTCATTTCGACATTCTTACAAAAAGTTATAATAAAATTACCAAAGGCCGGCATAATGCAATTCTGCGGCCATTCTGCGATCGCAGAAGTGGTTATACGAACGCAAAATGGTCGCAGACCTGTCCAGTGAATCCCAGTTCTGGGCACCAATTTTGTGATTCATTATGAGACCCTCATACCCGTTCTGTGGTCCATTCTGCGACCACATACCCAATTTTGGAGGCTTCTTTTTCCTATTTTCATAACCCGGCCCCATTCTGATTAATAGACTTTGGGGCTTTATTTGGGGCTATTTTCTAGTGAATTTAGAGAGAAGTGAGATCATTTTAGAGAGGGAATGAGGAACCTAACATCCTAATCATCCAATCTTGCACAAATTCTCAAGAATCAAGGAAGCTAATCTCTAGCTCACTATCTTTCCGGGTAAATCATACTTCTAAGATTTCTTATAAGAGATTATAAGTTCAAATACATATTGTGGGGTTGGAAATAAGCCATGCATGTGACACTAAGTTGTTGTATGAGGGGATTAACGAAACATTATGGTAGTTTCTTGTTGAAATTTGTTGAAGGAGGAAGGGATTACAATTTTAGATCCTTGTAGTCTATTTTTCATGATAGGTTTTTGACAAAATTCCTAGGAGAGTTACACCATGGAAATCCTTCTAAATATTAACTGATTTTTGCTATCTTCCTATAGATTGTTATTGCTAGAAGTGTTGGTGCATTGTAGTAACTTAAGAAAAGCTCAAACAAGGTATATTGGCTATACTTTCTCTCTTGGGATGAAATTCCATAATGTTTCCGTAAGTTTAAGTATGATCGGCCCAAAATCCCTAATTTCTACATTCCGAGTTATCCCCTATAAACGTATAAACTTGATTATTCCGAATGATCCTTGAATCGAAAGCTATATTTTCGAAGTATGGTATGCTTATTAAAATGGTATGGCTTGGAGTCATTTTTTAAATGAAAACTAGTATACCAATTGGATGAGGAAAATTCGATGTGCTTAATGCTCCTAATTTCTCCTATGTGTACCAAATGTCTTTATTGAGTGCGTCTTGTTCGTGATAATCTATAAAGATGTTTGAGAATGAATTAAGTGAATTGGGGGAAACAGAGTGTGGCCAACATGCTAAGAACTTAAGTTATAATTGTGACTAGTGATGCCAATGAAATGAGAAAATGTGAGACAGATTATGAAATGAGCCTCGACTTTACTGTTCATAAATGACTTCAAAAATAGAATGGACTAAAGGATTTTGTACTCAATTTATGCCCATAAGTGGTTGTTTTAGATAATTCTATGCCTTATAAATATATCCAATGTGATTCGAGTTCTTACGTACTCCGATGTTGGAATGGTGCATTGCCGTGATTTGAAAAGAGTAATTTAAGAATAATTGGCGTATTTGCTTGTCTATGACTTTGATTTGTGTTTCTATTGTTTGTATGTCCCCTACTTTGGGAAGAATCCCTTGTGTTTAAAGTCTCATTACTAATGAACTATAGGTATATGATTTCTGAAATACTCTATTTGCTGATAATTGATGGTGATCCTTAAAACTAAAAGAAGTGAAAGTATGGAATATGAAATGCGTACAAGTGTGATGTAACGATTGTGGCCACTAGTGCCGAAGAAATTGAAATATGTGAGGAAAAATATGAAATTAGATGATTGACGGAAAATGGTAATGTCTTGAGTGAGACGTCCTAGCCGATCGGGCCGTGATCGGATATTATGCGACACACATGGTGGTATTGTGCTGAAAATTGAAACCAAAATTGAAACGGTGGAGAATGTCTCCAGTGAGATGAACTAGCCGATCGGGTCAAGATCGGACTCCGTGCCAAGAGTACGGTGGCATTGTGAATAGTGGCATTGTGAACAGTGGTATCGTGAACTGTGGCATTATCGGTACTAATCCCAACTAAAAATATGTATTACTTTTGTATTTTTTAAATTATTATGTTTCAATTGGGCATTTGGATATTATTGATTGTGACTTTTTGTTTTTATGGCTTTCCTTTTCTTATATGGTCATTCTATTTTAAAAGAGGACTTTTAGCTATACATACTAGTTCTATTCGACGGCATTAACGTCTCTTTTGTCGGGGGCGCTGTATCTTTAATTGATACAGGTGGTTCCACAACAGGCGATATCGATCAGTGATAGCGGTATGCTCTTTTCAGCTGACTTGGTGATCCCCACTTTATTTCGGGGTTCTGTATCATTTGCTTGTCATGTACTTTATATTTTGAGGTATAACTGGAGCCTTATTGCCGGTATTTCCATATTACTCTTCAGTTTTATCTAGAGGCTCCGTAGACAGGTTGTGGATGGTGTTTGATATTGGGAATTGAATTAGAAATATTTGTATTTGGAAAATATGTTTTTCATCATATCTATAAATTGTAATATTTTGGATATTATGGTTGAAACTGCAAATGGAAACAAAATAGAGGTTGTTAATGAAATATTTTTAGAGTATGATTAATGTAGTACATCTCCTCTTTATTCAAAGATGAATTGGGGTAGAATGAAATCTAACAGGTTTGCTCAGTCGGGTTTATTCGGTTGAGCGCCGGTCATGCCCCTCGGTTTTTGGGGCGTGACAAACTTGGTATCAGAGCCTAAGGTTATAAGTATCTTAGAATGTCTCGGAGCCGTGTCGAGTAGAGTCCTTCTTATCGGTGTGTTGTCGAACATATCTATAATGAAGAGTCTACTCAAACATTTAAGAAGGTCACCTTCTTTGATACTCTAGATCGTGCGGTAGAGCTCAAGATAGGGAGATAATTTCCTCGTTATATCTTATTCTCAAGATGAGTAATGCACGAGTTTGAAGCAGTAAGGAGGGAATGACCCCGCCATTGAATCTGAGGGAGATTGCACAAGAGTTTGTTAGGAGAATGTATCGAGTCATGGAAGCATTGGTAGAACTTGTTGCTAATGGGAGTAACCTTGTTCCTATTAATGTCACTACACCACCAGATCAAGTGGTATGTCAGTATGGTACCAATGTGTGTTACGGTTGGGAAGTCAAGGTGTATCAGTTAAGGCATTGCCCCGTCAGTCTAAGTTACCAAGTAAGTGACCCCTTAGTACATCATTCTGAACACCACATACTTTTCCTTATTATGTATGTACACCTGTATTGGGATCCTGAATAGATATGGTCTTAACAAGAATCTGAATCACAAAACATTGCATGTATCCACTTTTGGAACGAGATGTATTATTCATGAAGCCACTCTACCACAAATTCTCTTATTTACAACCTCTTGTGGAATTTAGCTCTATAGGTATTCCCATGAATTGAGTTATAACCCTAGGATAATACCTTCCACTTGCTTTCCTAAATTCTCAACAAGGGACTATACCTGATGAATTTCTTACAGAATCTTTTTATTTAAATGGACAACATCTGCTCACTTGTGCATATGCATGCACCGTCATAAAGTTTACCTATGTGGTGTCAAGTTCCATGTAAAGCATCCTAGTGTTGCGATCCTTCTCGAGTCACTCTTTTTCTCATTGCTGTATATGGCTTCTATGATTTGAAAAGTCACTCTACTCTCTTGCGAGTATCATCATGAAACCTTTTCACTGTCTAGTAATATGAGAGCATATGTCACCTCCTATCATGTGTGTACATGTCGATTGTAGTGGTCGCTTGTCCGTATAAAATTTTTGAGAAATTTGAGATTTTTACAAATATGTCACAGGGAGATCTTTTGTTTGCCCATCTCAGTATGACCTTCATGTTCACTTTGATCATTCCACAGTAAGTATCTCACTTTGTTACGAGTATTGTGGTTTCCCATGAAGTGTGCTGGTATTACAACTTTAGAGTTGTTATGGCAGAAACATGTCTAGCACATGGCAAAATGTTCCTTCTCTATAACCAATATATGATTTCATCACAATATTAAGATGTTCTAGCTATGTGGTTTAACTCATGAAAGGTTGAAATTAGATGCCTTCAGATTCTTGCACATATCATGAGCATATTGATTTGGAAGACAAATTGTCGTATCTTTAGTTACCTCATATAGGATCAATTATCGGGAAGGGTTAATCTTTTTGAATTATGATAATCTCGTAAGTGTTTAACTTATTTTCATCTTCATGGGCTTGTGGAATAGATTCCTTGTGTAACTTAATGTTAGGAGCGTAATTCAACTTCATGTATTTTTTTCTTTTTTTTTTCCTGAAATCTCTATCAGATCCATGTAGCAAGAATCTTCCCATTTTGAGCTAAACTAATTTTTCTTACATTCAAAGAGGAAACCGGTGTAACATACTTGACCACTTCTCCTTAGAGCTTACTATTGTCGAGCAAGGCATATACGGAAAGGAACAGTTGTTACTATCCCTTTCATAACTCGTCGCCTCCTAAGAATAATTGATGCTAACGTCCTTATCCTCCCAATCATGCATCTTATGTCTAGAAAAACCCATTTCTTTTAGATCTCAGGATCACGTACATGGTTCCCACCTTATCAATGCGTGCTAGTTACCTCTATGACTCATTTGTCTAATAATTTATGTTGTCACGATGATTAACCATGTCATCATTGTTAGTAGTAATCTTCGTGTCTCTTAGCATATGACCTCATGAAATACTCTGGTCAGCACATTAATGGATTCCCGAATAATTCCAGTCCAATATTGAATTCCATTGTTCCTCATT
>ML385501.1:0-43835 GCA_005239525.1 Nicotiana knightiana | reverse complement strand
AATGGGGTTTATTTAATGTGTAGGTGAGTTGGAAATGGAAGCCGAGCTAAATGAGAGCATAAACGTCGGAAAATACGCTCAAGAGTCGAAAAGGAGCAAACCGGGACTTGGCTGAAGCAGCTCTCAGAGCTGATGAAATTGTGGACGTGAATGGACGAAGAAGATTCAACCTGAACCGACCTTTGGTTGAAGACGAATTTGAAAATTATATTCCCAGGCTTGGACGATCACTGGGAGACTATGCCATGCCAGTCTACAACCAAGGAGTATCTAGTGTGCGACCTCCTCCAATCATGACCAATAGTTTTGAGATCAAGCATCGGCTACTTCAGACCATTCAGAACAACTGTGTTTTCCGAGGCAAACCCAACGAAGATCCAAATACTCATTTGATGGATTTTGATGAGATTATGAATACCTTTTAGCATAATGGGGTATCGAAAGATTCTATCTACTTAAGGACATTTCCTATTTCACTGAGGGAAGATTCTAAGCACTGGTTGTGGAGTTTATCGACTGGGGAAATTCAAACTTGGGAAGACATGAAAAAAAAGTTCCTTGAAAAATATTTTTCAGCTACAAGAACAGGGAAAATTCGAAGAGAGATCCACAACTTCGGGCAGAAAGATACAAAAATGATCTTTGAAGCACGAGAAAGATTTAAGGCTTTTGTGATAAGATGTCAACATCATGGAGTAGACTAGTGGAAGAAACTCCAAGATTTCTAGGATGGGCTGAAAACCTATGGTAGGACGACGCTAAACAACACAGTTAGAGGTCCTCTTATGAAGAAAACTCCTAAGGAGATTGCTTCAATTCTAAATGAATTATCTGAAGATGCAAATCAATGTCCTATAGATGATAACGAGAGAAAGAAAAAGGCTGGGGTACATCAAGTGGATTCTCACACATCACTGCAAGCTCAGCTAGACACCATGTCTAAAGAGATAAGAAACTTAACCTTAGCCTAGGTCCAGATCCAACCATCATCGATTTGTGATTTTTGTGGAATGGTTTGTCTAATGCATGAGTGTCAGACCTCAGCTGCAGATGAAGTGGTAAATGCTATGAGATGTTTTGACAGAGGAAACTACCAGAGTGGTAATAATTTTAACTCTCTGGGGAAGTGGCACCCAGGCTTTTCTTGGAGTTCACCAAGTGGTAGTCTGAACTCCTAAAAGCATAATAATCCGAGACCCTAGGGACAAGGAGCTCCAGGATTTCAGAATCAATAGAGGCAACAATACCAGCTTCCACATTCTAATTAGTCTAGCATGAAAGATCTAATGAAGTCTCTTATTATTAAGATGGGTGAGAGATTTGAAACTCATGGTGCAGCTATTCGAAACTTATTTGGAAAATTGCTAGTCTGTTATCGGAGATGTCTGCAGCAACCCTCCCTGTGGACACTGAAAGGAATCCAGAGGAAATAATAAATGCAGTGTCTTTGAGGAATGACAAAGTATTGAAAATATGGTAGTAGCATAAAAGAATGAGTTGACAGGAAATGAAGTTAAGAATTAAGGAGAGAAAAAAAGTGATGAGCATCGTAGGAATGAAGTGAGGGCAAAGCAAGAGGATTACCTGAGGAAGAAGAACAAATCTGAAGTTCCAACAAAGAAGAAGAAAGACAAACAAAGAAGTAATGATGAGATCAAAGACAGTAAATATATGCCTTCTCTACCTTTTCCCCAGAAGAAAGAAGAGAGAAGTTGGACAAACAATTTGGGAGTTTTCTAGAAGTGCTCAAGCAGGTGCATGTTAATGTACCTTTCACATAGGTGTTTTCATAGATGATAGTTGTAACGACCCGACTGATTGTTTTGAGAATTTAAGCTTCGTTCGGTGGCGTAAGGTCTTGAAAATCATCACACTGTGTATACCGACTTGTGTGCATGGTTGAATTCAGTTACCAGATGATTCGGAGTCGAATTGGAAGGAAAATTTCAGTTTTGGAAGTTTAAGCGGTGAGGTTTGACCGGAGGTTTGACTTTTGTGTAAACGGCCTCTGAATGAGTTTTGGGTGATGTCAACAGCTTCGTATGGTGATTTTGGACTTAGGCGCGCGTCCGGAATTGGTTTTGGAGGTCCGTAGAGTAATCTGAGGTAATTCGGCGAAAGTTAGAATATCGACGATTTCGGCTGATAGGTGAAATTTTGATATCGGGATCCGAATGGAATTCCAAGAGTGTCTATAGGTCCGTTGTGTCATTTATGACTTGTTTGCAAAATTTGGCGTCATTCCTGGTTGAATTGATAGGTTTCAGATCGAGTTTTGATATTTGAAGATTTGAAAATTCATAAGTTTGATTTTTGGTTTGATTCGTCGTTTTGGTATTGTTTTATGTGATTTGAAACCTTGAGCGAGTCCGTGTTAGGTTATATGACTTGTCTGTGTGTTTGGACGGGGTTCCGGGGGCCTCGGGTGTGTTTCGGATGGGCTTCGGGTCTTTTTTCTCTATTTTGCACTGATGTTCTAGTGCCTAATGTTTCCCTTCCGCAATCGCGTAGACCCAGTTGCGATCGCGTATAGTAAAGTTGACCTGCCATATTTTCTTCTTCGCGTTCGCGTATTACTCCACGCGATCGCGTAGGCCTTTCCCTTCCTCTTCTGCGATCGCATGCCACAGTTCGTGATCGCGTATTTCTGGGCGGTAGCCAATTCCTTCTTCGTGATCGCATTGCTTTTCCGCGATCGCGATGCACAATTGCCTGGGAAGACAGAATATATCCAAAAAAATCAGGGTTCACCATTTTTATCACATTTTGACTTGTAGAGCCCGGTTTTGAGAGATTCCTTGAGGGTTTTTCACACAATTCGATTGGATAAGTGATCTTCAACTAGAATTATATATATTCCATGAATTAGTCCTTGTTTTTATCATTTAAATTGTATTTTTAGTTAGGGAAAATGTTGGTTTTGAAAGAAAATTTCTAAAATGAAAATCGTGAATTGAGGGACCAAATGGTATCGGAATTTGATAAATTTTGTATGGTTGAACTCGTATTGGAATGGGTAATCGAATTTTATAAAAATTTGTCGGGTTCCAAGGTGCGAGCCCGGGGGTCGATTTTTATGTTTTTATTGAAATTTTATTATCCAGAATAGTTCCTTACAAGGTTTATGTGTATTTTGAAGTTATTTTAGTTGATTTTGAGCCGTCCGGAGGTCTTTCTGTCCGAGAAGTTCATTTTAGAGTACCGAGTTGTCGTCTTTGAGGTAAGTATCTTGCCTAACCTTGTGTGGGGGAATTACCCCTTAGGATTTGAGTCTTCTATGTTGATTTTAGTCCGTGTATGCGAGGTGACGAGTGCGTGCTCGAACTTAATTGTGGAAAATTGACCCTTTAGGAATCTTAGGCCCTTATATTCGCCGAGTATGAATTGTCCTTGGCATGATTGAATTTCCAAACTTCTAGTTTCATCTTTATTTGCTTAAATGTAGAATTTATTACTTTTGGATTTACTCATCTTACCTATCTGACTCCTAATTGACTTATCTGAAGATTTTACTCCTTTTACTATCATACTAGGTTCTCTTAACTGCTTATCTCAAATTGTAATTATCTTCATCCCATCTTATAATTATTTTGGTCTTAATTGAAGTTATGATTATTTCCTGCTGCTTGTCCTTAAGTGAAAATTTTTGAATATCCTCGTAACTGCTCAACCTTAAAACAAGTTTAGATATTCTATACCTTAGTGACTTTCCCTTATATGGAGTTATCAGATTCGTGTGAGTTTTCTTGTTTTTGAACCGTGCATTTGGGTACGTCTCTTATACGTCATTTTTCTTCCTTGTTGAGTTGTCCTTATTATGCCTAGTATTCTTTGTTGTGCTTATTCCTCGTGATCTAGCCTCGCTTTTCTTGTGATCAAAGGTTCTTGAATTGATGTATCTACCGTATCTTGTATTATTGTCAACTGTTGTTGTTGTACTTGTTGTGGTGATGCGCGAGTTTTCTGCCGTGCGGTTGTGGTTATTGTGATGCATGAGGTTTCTGCCGTGCGGTTGCTGATATGGGGTTTGCACGAGGTTTTTGCCGTGCCGTATTTTCTATTGATATTGCACATACGGCGTAACAAGGCGGGATATGTATATGTGGGTTGCGCATGTGGCGAGACAAGGTGGGAACATATTTATGCACGTGTGGCAAAACAAGGTGGGCATATACTTTATTATTGCCCACGTGGCGAGACAAGGTGGGCTATGTCAGGGATTGTTTGTAATGCTTGCGTTGGCCTGGGGGAATTCCTTTTTGTTGATTTTGTGTACTGGAACTTACTATGTGAGTTTATTCGTGTGGAAATTTGTGAGATGACAATGTATGTGTTGCCCTTTTCTTCCCTTATTCTTATTGGTTGTTGAATCATGTTAGGACACCTGCACAAGCATACACGTGGTTAAGTATTATTAATGGATTTAGGGTTCTTTATTTATGTCAAGTAGACACTTGTTGTACTTACCTAATGGGTGGGAATGACCCAATTGGCGCATGAGTCATCCGTGTAGTTAGTACTCGAATGAGGGTGCAAGATGCCAAGTGTTAGGGTTCGAATATTGGGACCCGTAAATGGTGGTTTGTCCGAGGTTCGAAACCTCGTGGAAATGACTACGAATTTGATATAGAAGGGGTTGAAGTTGTTGAGACATTACCTATCCGTGATATATATTTACATTCTAGATTTGTTTGTGTTCTATTCAATCTTTGTGTTGTTTCATGGTTTCCACTGATACTTATAATTTTCCTTCTTTATCGAATTTACTGTATTGTTAGCTATATTGCGTGGCCTTTATGTGTACATCGTTTTATTCCCTTTATTCCTATATTGATACTTGTCCAGTTTATTAGGCCAGTGGATGTATTAACTAGTCCTCGTCACTACTTCACTGAGGTTAGTCTTGATACTTACTGGGCGTCGTTGTGGTGTGCTCATACTACTCTTCTGCATATTTTTGTGCAGATCCATGTATTGATTGTTAGTAGCTGTGAGGAATCTTGCCTAGGAGACTCCAGGTAAACCTGTCGTTGCACTCGCAGGCTTCGGAGTCACCTTCCTATTTTTCATTTACACTGTTTTTACTTACTTCCAAACAATTGTAATCAGAAGTTGTAGTAAAATCTATAAAGCTTATGACTTGTACTACTGGGTTTTGGGAATACGCAATGTATAAAGAATTATTTATTTTAAAAAAATATTTTGATTTTATTATTATTATTGTTATTCCATGAATATTAAGCTTACTAGCCCTTTGTTATTCAAGAATTAAGGCTAGGTGCCATCACGATACCCAACGGAGGGAAATTTGGGTCGTGACACCAACATATGCCAAGTTCTTAAAGGAGATATTGTACAACAAGTGGAAAGTAGAGGATACATCGGTAATCAAGCTACAGAGCATTGCACTGCTATTCTGCAAAATAAGCTCCCCCAAAAGTACAGAGATCTAGGGAGTTTTACTATACCTTGCTTTTTAGGAAGTACTAAATTTGAAAAATCTTTGTGTGATTCAGGTGATTCCATTAACCTTATGCCTTTGTCTATTTACAGGAAAGTGAAGGTAGAAATTTGGAAAATCCGATCGATACCTGTGTCCTTGTAGTTGGCGGATCAGACCACAATCATACTTGAAAGAACAATAGAAGATGTGCTAGTTCGGGTGGACAATTTGTGTTCCCTGTGGACTTCATCGTGGTGAACATGGAAGAGAACAGAGAAGTCCCTCTAATTCTAGGAAGACCCTTCTTGGTTACTGGTAGAGAGATTCTGGACATTCACGCAAGGCAGATCATGCTCAAAGTTGGGGAAGAAAGGGCGATCTTTAAGATGGAAGGAGCAATTTGGCCCCTAAAAGAACTAGCTTGAGAGAGTAAACATGATAAGTGCGGGGTGTAACCAAAGAAGGCAGAAAAGAAGCTCTCATCATGGATGTCGCAATGGATCGGGCATGCAAGGGAGATCCCAACTTCAATTCAGACCCTGACTAGATGAATTAGGGGAGTTTTCTTTACCTCTTGCTTTTTATTTGTGTTTCATGGGGAAATGCCACAATTTAAAGTGTGGGGTAGGGGATGTAAATATGTACATGTATGTTTGTTTTCTCGTGTTTTGTCTGAAAAAAGAAATGGACTTTTTCCTGACAATGTATTTCCTCGACTATCTTCTTAAAGGGTTTTATTTAGGTAGTGTAGCAATACCCTATTGGTTTTTCTTTGTGCCACGGTTCTTTTCCAAGAGTTTTGCTTGAACCGGGTGTAATTAGGAATAGTGAAGTCATATGCTATGGTATTAAATGGAGATGACTTTTATTGACTTTGTTATTACTTGAGAGTAGTGAGTGCCTTGGTTGTGACGCCTAGGCTCAATTCTTGACTCATATATAAGTGCCTGAATTTGGTTGATTTTGATGTTGCTTAACTACTTTGATTACAGAGTCGGAATAGATCCATCCCTAAGTGAGTTATGTACCAATGTGTGTGTGAAATTTTGTTGATATTCTGTGCATGTTAGTTGATGTCTAGAACTTGCCCTATGTGTTTGCATAGAGAAATAGTAGTCTTGTTCAGTCTAGGAAGTGATATAGGCATTTCTTTGTTGAGCAAATTATATGTTTATGACCCGCCTAACTATTGTGTATCCTAGTAGCCCCTTTGAGATTATAATCTTACTTCTTTGGCAACCACACTACAAGCCTGATCATTTTATTTGAATTAACTATCTGTTTGAACCTTTTACCTCTCTTGAGCACTTGAATTTGTTATTAGATTGTAAAAGCTAAGTTGAGGTATGGTCAGATTTTTTTAGAAGAACTATTGAAAAAAGGAGAAAGGTGCATTGTTTGAAAAATTGTGAGGTCACTTGTAGGGAATTGAAAAAAAATGAGTTCGCTTGAAAAGAAATAAAAATCAGAACTTAGAAAATAAAAAAAAAATTGATTCCTTCCTAGAGGTAGTTCTCATCATGTATGTGCTTAAACAAATTGGGAGCTTGATGCTATTATGTGTGAAGGTTGGGGTTTGGTTCAATAAAAGTGTGGGGTTTAAATTATTTATGTATATATATTAAAGTTCTTAGGGAGGTGTAGTCGCTATATCCAAATGTATCATATCCGTCCCGCAACCTACATTACAACCAAATAAAGTCTTACTTAATCTTTGACTGAATGAGCTCGATTAGTAGAGTATGATACAACGAGCAAGAATATGGTGCGTCTTCTGTGGCACATGAATTTTAATGTTGAGGGTAAGTCAATTCTTTCTATATTGAGTTCCTATTTTTTCTTGAATTTTATTATGTGTTGCACTACTCTCTATCTTTGGTGTGAAGGCAAATGATTTATGAAGGAAAGGTAAAATCTTTGGCCATTGAATTAGAGTAAGTGAGTAGGTTTTTGAAATACGTGGCGTGTGTGAGTCAAGTCTTGAGGCTAGGATGTTATGATATGATTCTTAGTCTACTTTAAATATTCTTGGCATGATGCGTTAGGGAAGTTGTCTGATGAAAAGGTCGTCTCTATGTGAAGTTTAGTTTGATTGCTCTCGGGCAATGGTTTAAGTGTGTGGTGTTGATGGTAGGTTAGGAACACGTGTTTAAGCCGCATTTTGCACTCTAATTACTGCACTTTGAGCGTGTTTGAGCTTAAATGATGGTGATTTGCACTTATCACGTGTTTTATGCGTTGTAGGATATGATTCCAAGTTAAGAAGATTTTCTGGAACCAAATTAAACAATTTAGAGCTTTGAAGTCTGAGTAAAACCCCAATAAAATTGAACTGAAATCTCGTCGGGGCTCATGGATCGGCGTTACATATGAAAATTGGAAGAAAGCGCAAGGGCTAGAGCAAAATGTACTAGTGTGTCGTATAAGGCGTGGCATGGAGCGACGCACTAGTACAAAAGTTCGTCAGAAATTTGAGAAGTTTAGAGACTTATAGTTTTTGGGTCTGACAGAAAAATACACTAGTGCGAAGCATAGCGCGGGGCATTGTGCGACTTATTAATACAAAAGTTTGTCAAATAAGCTAAGTTCAGAGAGTTTACAACCGAGAAAAATGCACTAATGTGACGCACACTGCGTAGCACTGTGCTACGCATGAAGTGCAAAAAATTTGCAGGTTTTCCCACTTCGGCTCAAAGAGGGTAGTTTCGTCCGGGTTCATTCCTACCTGGTATAAATACACTGAAGACACATTTTTTGAAGGGACTTTTGACCTACGGAATATTGGAAGAGCACTAGAGACTCAAATCACAAGGACTCATCATTCTTTCCTCAAGTCAACACCCGAGTTTGGATTCAATTCTTATGATTCAACTTTATTTGCAACGAGTTTCTCCATGAATATGGAGTAGTTTACCTTAGGATTTGACGGATATGGTATTTTGATTGATATTTGTGGATTTTAACTCTAGTTCTTTACTTGAATTCATTTATGGAGCTTTGAATTGATTGCAACTTTATTCACCAATTTATTTAATCGAAAGAGGAATATTTTGGTGATTATATTTACACTATTTTTTTGGTTTAATTATGTGATTCTTCTAAATAATAAAAAGAGCTTGTTGAATTATTGACTAAATCAAGTTAGGAGAATATCCGAGAGACGTTTTCCTGAAGACTAATCCATTAACGCATGCTTGCATATGTTCACAGTGCTTATATTAGTTCACTCGTAGAGTTAAGATTTAATCGAGAGAGGAGTCTTGACTACACGTTTGAACTAATCATCGATTGAATTTGTGAGAATCATTAGAACTTTAGAGTGAATGAACTAGAGTTAGATTCCAAATAGCTATCTTGCACATATCCTGTCATGATCCTTATTTATCCTATTGATATTTCGGTGTTGCTCAACTCTTGTCTTTCTGTGATCAATTGTTAATTGTTTTAGTTTCATAATTAGTTTTATGTATTAATCATCCCAACCAAAGTGTTAATCAACCTGAATAGCGTTAAGCTAGAAATTAGTTGAGCATTATTTAAATTCAATCCATGTGTAGACGATAATTAAACTATACTATCTTTGGCTAGCGAGCATCAATTTTGTAATTTGTTTTGCGCTCGTCAGAATGCACGTTCAGCATCTTTTCAACATGATTCTAGTTTCATCCCGAAATATTTCTTCTTTGGCTAACGTGGCTCACGAAATAGTTTGCACAAGGGTAGACCATTTTAGATATATACCATCAGCTAAATAATAACTCACATCATATTCTTTTCCATGAATAACTAATGGACGGGAGGAGAAATAACTTTAGCAAGATTGGAAAATAAATATGATGAATCTAAAATATTAATGTCATTATTAGTGTCTGGCATACCAAAATATGCATGCCATATCAAAAGGTCATAATCAGTTACAACTTCAAGAATAATTAAGATGTACATTTAGTATTACAATTACGTAAATATAATTAGGTATATATAATATGATAAATTAAAATGGCTAAATAATTTTAAAAAATAATAGAGAATAGTGATGGATTGGTGTCACTCCAAATTTTGAGTGGCACTGTTCACCCTCCAAAAAGGAGGCAAATTTGCAGCTGGCTTGGAGCAACATTCCTCCTTTTTTACTCCAAAATGAAGTTTGGAGGTAGAAATAGAGGTGGGTTGGAGATGACCTTAGGTGTAGGATGATATTTTTTTTTCCTCCATAAGATAAAGTCATAACAAGTTATCAATCGTTATTACATGTTATAAGCACGAGGAATAACATATCGGATGAATTGGACAATGCAAGTGTTGTCCTAAATCACACATACAAGTATACCCGATCAATCAAGTAATAAAGAATGAGTAGAGTATCGTTCCCATGAGGACTTGTGATCAATTATCAACTAGATCAAGCGAATTCTAATTTATCGAGTAAAGAGAAATTTCAAAGTGATTTTTATTTGATTAATTCTACTAATGATAATAGCAATTAAAAGAAAAACTAATTAACTAGCACACTTAGCACGAGAATTTTAATTCAGTGAAAAATAATATTCCATGGTTATGGCTGCTAAACATTCCTGTTGAATTCTTCAATCGACTCAAATTATTAATTTATTAGGGTTATTAACCTGCAAGGACAATAATACTCGTAAAAATTTGACAACTTCTACTCGCCTATTCAATTTATTCTAAACCCTATATTTCTATGAGATTAGAGATAAAAAGAACGCATTAATAATTCTTGAAAAATTGACTAAGCACAACAAACATGTATATTTCTATCAGTATTCGCAAATCAATTCCCCAATGACTAGGTTCAAGATCGCGCTCTATTCAATCATATCGCAATCAAGAATTACCTCTTTCAAGTTCAACTCAAGATTCATATATAGTACTTCACTATTAGCTAGGCAATAAGATAATTAGGCTGAAGATATGAATAAACAACCCAATATGATAAATTAAATCGTCAAATCAATCTTCGAATATCAATATTCATGTAAAATTATAACTCCAGAATAAACGAGTTTAGCCACGCATAATCATGGTAGCAATTCCAAATACTTCCCAAAAATAAATAAAAATCAATAAAAGAAGGAAAATGTAAGAACTCATGACGAATTCTGTGGTTTCCGAACTCTGTGATGCTTTTTTCGGATTTCAAGTGTGTTAGATGACCTAAAAGATGCGTTTTTAGCTTATATATTGCGTATAAATATTGTAGGCCAAAGTTTTCCTTTTCCTTTTCAGGGATTGATGGTGAGTTGGATGTCTCGTGTCCGCCTTAGCTTGAACTTCTCAGCATTGGTTGTTGGGGTGGATGTTTCGCCTTCACCCTCTGTTCCCTCATTCTTGCTGCGCTCAGGTGCGGATGCTAAGGTGGATGCCTTCTTACGACTTCACTGCTAAAGGTGCTCCAAATAGGCTTTTTTCCAAGATTGGATACGACACATCCAACCTCTTCTCCTATAGCTGGAATGTCCTTTCTTCATATTTTTGCACTCCAAATATCCTAAATCATCACACACAACTTAATTAGTCGTAAAACCAATAATTAACATATATTGAGAATTTTTAACATCAAATAGCATCAAAAAGTAGTTAAAACCTTTTGCATCCATACCCACTTTTTGTGCCACGTTTTAACTTATACCCGCTTTGTAAAAAAAATTACATCTGTACCCGTTTTGTGCATAACTTCAGCATGCGGGGCTGAAGTAGCAAAGGCAATCACGCAAAACTTCAGCATTCTAGTAGACGGGCCTGCAGTAGCTTGCGAACTTCAACTCTAGAGCTAAAGTTCTTCAGCTCTAGTAAATGAGGAACTTCAGCTCTAGAGCTGAAGTTTTTGTCTTTGTAAATGGGGAACTTCATGCTGAAGTTCCCCAGTTATAAAGACAAAAACTTCAGCATACGGGCTGAAGTTCCCCCAGTTACATTGGAGAACTTCAGCTCTAGAGCTGAAGTTCTGTATTTTGTAAATGGGGAACTTCAGCATACGGGGCTTAAGTTCCGAAGTTATAAAGACAACAACTTCAGCATACGATGTTGAAATTCCCCATTTACAAAGACAAAAACTTCAGCATACGGGTTGAAGTTCCCCCAGTTACACTAGGGAACTTCAGCTCTAGAGCTGAAATTTTGTCTTTTGTAAATAGGGAACTTCAGCATACGGGGCTTAAGTTCCCAAGTTATAAAGACAGCAACTTCAGCATAAGGGGCTGAAGTTCCCCAGTTTACAAAGACAAAACTTCAGTTCTCTAGAGCTGAAGTTGTCTTTGTAACTGGGGAACTTCAGCCCCGTATATTGAAGTTGTTGTCTTTATAACTTGGGAACTTCAGCTCTAGAGCTGAAGTTTGTAACTGGGAAACTTCAGCTCTAGAGCTGAAGTTTTATCTTTGTAATTGGGGAACTTCAGCCCCGTATGCTGAAGTTGTGTCTTTATAACTGGTGAACTTCAACTTAACTGGTGAACTTCAGCTCAGCGAGGGAGAGGGGAGCTGAAGTTATTTAAAAAGTGGGTACAAGTTAAAAGTTTTTAAAAAAAGCGGGTATAGGTTAAATGGGGGCGACCAAATAAGGTGCCCGCGCAATTTTTACATATTTTAGTCGGTATAGATTACGTTAAGAAATAAAGAACAAAGGAAACAACATTATGGTGGCGTGTGGATTATCAAGCAAATTTTAATATTATTTCTCCTCTTTCAAGTAAATTTAAATATAATGTTCTGATCTAAGAGTTAAAATCCTAGTGCACTACAGTAAAAATAAGTTCAATCATGTTAAAGCTAAATAGTAATCATACTAAGTAATACGAAGTTTATAAATACAAATATACCTTTTCTTAAATATTATATGAAAAACTTTTGAAACTCGTACATAGAAAGTATTGACCTATGCGAAAGGATTCAATAATGCAATAGAATTAACTAACAATGTTGGTGGTGGAGTGAGTAATAAGTATTTCTTCATTCTTAATAAATGATCTCAGCTTCGGATTCTGAGGATGTAATCATCTTTGATAGGGAGCATTTTATTCCCAATATAAAATTTTTTATTACACATTCAAATTTTATCGAACCCTAATATGAGTATCGAAAACAAAAAAAAGTACTGTATTAAATATCAATTTCATATTTGACATGTGAACAAGAGAATAAAAGGATGATGCAGAATTGGTTTGACTAAAATGAAAATTTCCTTACAGGGCGATGAGGAATACTTGGATGGTCTTTCTTAGATTATTAATTCGCTCTAATTAGTAATTAATGAGTTTCTTGTCTTTTATAGCAATACACATATTTTCGTGCCTGTTATTTTACAAAATTGTTGAATTGATTAATCCGACGTTAGGTCGTTTACTTGAGAAACTTCTTTTACTTCTTAGCTTACTTCTACGTTCAAACCTCTCTATAATAATCTCGTTTGTTTAAAATATTTTTAAATATTATAGTGAAATGTTGTTATAGAGAACATATATTATAACATAATATGAAAATTAGTTCCGGAAAAACTTGATTTTTATAATGAAGTGTTGTTATATAGGGAATATGTTGTTATAGAGAGGTATGATTGTATCAACGCTCTAATAAATAGAACTTGTTTTACTTTGATTAGCTTCTTGACAAAATTGACTAGATTTAAGCCTGTCAATGAATAAACTAATTTAGGAAGGAGTGCGGCTTAATGTTGCTGTTCAAGACAAGTGCTTTGACTACTTTCTGTTGCCAAATTTGGATCTGGCAAATGTTTTAAAAATTTGACCATAAGTTTCAAATTTCGAAAATAATATGTTTTTTAGTTTTTATCATTTTTATAGAGTTACGATACCTTGTTTGCTATATTAATTACCTTTAATTCATTTTCAAGTTATCTAATAACTGAAAAGTTATTCATATTGTTAGGGGCCATTTGGTTTGAAGACAAGTTATGCAGAAATTAATTATGTTGTGATTAGTTATACTGATATTAATTATCCTGCTATTTATTTTTTATCGACTGTTTGGTTATTGTATTAATCATAGAATTATTAATTTTACTGTTTTATCCTGGGATAACTTATTTTGGGAATACTATTTCACTCTCTGGCAGGTATAAATTATCTCGGTACTATTTTTCATCCTAGAATAACTTATCTCAGGATTAGATAACCAAACAAGGAATAATGCGGTACTAAATTTTTATCCCAGAATTATTTTTTCTTATCCATCATATCAAACGATCCGTTAGTGTATAAAAATTAAAGTCGGTCCAAATATGAATATGAGAGGAGTGTGAAAGAAATTAACAAATGATCATTCAACACAGAAAGTACCGGGGCTTTTGCATCCGTATTCACTTTTTGTGCCACGTTTTAACTTATACCCGCTTTGTAAAAAAAATTGCATTCGTACCCGCTTTTGCGCATAACTTCAGCATGCGGGGCTGAAGTAGCAAAGGCAGTCACGTAAAACTTCAGCATTCTAGTAGACGGGTCTGAAGTAGCTTGTGAACTTCAGATCTAGAGCTGAAGTTGTTGTCTTGTAACTGGGGAACTTCAACATACGGGGCTGAAGTTCTCCATTTATAAAAATAAAAACTTCAGCTCTAGAGCTGAAGTTTTGTCTTTATAACTGGGGACTTCAGCATACGGGGCTGAAGTTTCCCAGTTACACTGAGGGACTTCAGCTCTAGAGCTGAAGTTTTGTCTTTGTAACTGGGGAACTTCAGCATACGGGGCTGAAGTTCCGCAGTTATAAAGACAAAAACTTCAGCATATTGGGCTGAAGTTCCTCAGTTTACAAAGACAAAACTTCAGGTCTAGAGCTGAAGTTCTCTAGAGCTGAAGTTTTGTCTTTATAATTGTCTTTATAACTTGGGAACTTCAACTCTAAAGCTGAAGTTTGAAACTGGGAAATTTGTCTTTATAACTGGGGAACTTCAGCCCCGTACACTGATGTTTTGTCTTTATAACTGGCGAACTTCAGCTTAACTGGTGAACTTCAGCTCAGCGAAGGAAAGGGAGCTGAAGTTACTTAAAAAGTGGGTACAAGTTAAAAGTTTTTAAGAAAACGGGTATAGGTTAAATGGGTGAGTGACCAAATAGGATGCCTCGCGCAATTTTTACGAAAGTACCCTGCAGTTCAAATTAATCAAATGTTACGGTTAATTGAAAGAAGAAAATCTTGGTCACGAAGGCATCAACTATTAATTCTACTTTTGGAGGAAAAAGAAAATTGCATGATTCGTATAAGAAAAAAAAAGGTCTATGCAGTCAAAGATTGTTGAAGTTAAATACTAACGGAGTAATAACATTTGAAAGAGTAACTAGTTTGGGTGAAATCCAATCCACATAAAACAGTAAAAATTGTGCGGGGCACCCTATTTGGTCGCCCTCATTTAACTTATACCTGCCTTTTTAAAAACTTTTAACATGTACCCACTTTTTAAATAACTGCAGTTCCCCTTTCCCTCGCTGAGCTGAAGTTCACTAGTTAAGCTGAAGTTCGCCAGTTATAAAGACAAAACTTCAACCCCGTATGCTCTAGAGCTGATGTTTTCCCAGTTACAAACTTTAGCTCTAGAGCTGAAGTTTCCAAGTTATAAAGACAACAACTTCAGTATACGGGGCTGAAGTTCCCCAGTTTACAAAGACAAAACTTCAGCATATGGGGCTGAAGTTCCCTATTTACAAAAGACAAAACTTCAACCCGTATGCTCTAGAGCTGAAGTTCCCCAGTGTAACTGGGTACACTGGGGAACTTCAACCCGTATGCTGAAGTTTTTGTCTTTATAACTGGGGAACTTCAGCCCGTATGCTGAAGTTCCCTATTTACAAAGACAAGAACTTCAGCTCTAGAGCTGAAGTTCCCCCAATGTAACTGGGGGAACTTCAGCCCCGTATGCTGAAGTTTTTGTCTTTATAACTGGGGAACTTCAACCCCGTATGCTGAAGTTCCCCATTTACTATAGCTGAAGTTCGCAAGCTACTTCAGGCCCGTCTACTAGAATGCTGAAGTTTTGCGTGATTGCTTTTGCTACTTCAGCCCCACATGCTGAAGTTATGTGCAAAAGCGGGTACGGATGCAATTCTTTTTATAAAACGGGTATAAGTTAAAACGTGGCACAAAAAGTGGGTACGGATGCAAAATCCCCCATAAAACATAAACTGAGACAGGATTTTTCTTTTTTTACAAAGAATAATTTCATATGCAGCTCCGATGTAATGGATAGTACAGTCGTCATCACTGTAACTTAATATTGGCATTTGTCAAAATGTACATCTTTTTATTCTTAGGAGTAACACTTAACGGGTCATTTAGTAATTGGTTATGTCGAAATTATAATGCTGAGATTAATTGTACATCGAGTAATACTCGTCCTCTATCCATTTCATTCTTTGGAATGGAGGGAACAATATACTGTTATGTTATGACCCATTCATTTTGTACAACAACATACATTATTCCACGCCGTGGGGTATGGAGAGGGTAGTGTGTACGCCGTACCTTGTGAGGATAGAGAGACTGTTTCCAATAGACCCTCGGCACAGGATAAAAGAGGAAAGTAGTGCATTCCATCTCTATGTTTGAGCTCCTGATCTCTTCATAGAGTAGTTATGAAACATACAATTTTCATCTTATAGAGACTTGACCAATGCCTCAACTTTTGTCATACTTGTCTTGTGCCAAATTTGCAAAACTTTTCGGATTCAAGCTTCTTTATACCAAAAGGCTGCTGTCAAAACCAGAATCTCTCCTGCTCTTCCATTTCCTCATGCTGTTAGCCGTTAGGTTTTACACAATTCTCAGATAAAGCTGTTAGCTCAATTTGTAAGGTGAGTAAAACCATTCAACTCCGCCTGGTTATGACTCTGGGAAATGAGATATACAAGAAAAGCCACATATGCTGAAGCTCCCATGCAAACCACAAAACCAAACAGCATGCCATTAACTTCAGAAAGGAAGAAGCTCAACATAACATATCCATTTATCATTATTACCAGAGCAGCTACTGTCCAAACAGTTGTCTGCAATCAACAAGTGAAGTATGAGATATTGACCATAAGGGGTCCTCTGTCATAAATTACTAATATTTGGGTTTGAGAAAAACAAGATTCCAGCCTTTAACCAAGGAAAAGCCATTCACTTCTTTTTTAGTTAAGACCAATTTTAATTGAAAAAAAGCGCGTAAAAGGGGTGCAGCTCATATGCAGAAAGCGAGGTAGAAACCTGTAAGCAGGATAGCTCTAAAAGAAAAACCGGACCTAATCTAATTGTTAAGCAAAAGTTCTCCACCTATCATGGCTAGTCTATTCTTAATTTCCTATAGTCGCAGCTTGAATCAGATCATCAAAGTTCCAATTCAGCAAAAGGTAACAAGAACAGGAAAAAACATGTAAGAAAAATAGAGGTTGTACTCCAATTTTCTCACTTGCACTTCAACTTGACCTATTTGATGGGAGAAGAACAGACATTACGGCGTCTTAATCATGCAAAACAACCTAAACCTGAGGAAACCATAATGGTGGAAGCAAAAACATAAAAGAATTCAACATTCTTCCTAAGACAATGAAGAGATAACAGTTATTCTTGTTATCAGTTGAGTCTGTCTGGGTTAGGGCAAAGAAAACTACCAACAGCGACATCAACAAAAAGAGGTTTGGATCCTTCATATGTACTGATGTATGGGTAATGTCTAAAGTGGTGTGAGCAATTTGAGTCAGTTTTAATAAGCAACTAGTAAATACCAATTAACTAAATGCAAAACACATATGTTACTGTTTAATGATTAGAGAGGATAATCATCATGCTAAAGGCCATTGACAAGGCGGTTTCTATTATAAATAGTATTGCAAAGCTTCTGGTGGCTAACCTCCATAAGCTTCCCAATTTTGAAGACTCCCATGATCTGCTCATTTGACACCAATGTTAGAAGAGGAATGAGAGCAAATGGGATCACCATTCCTTGTAGCACATTTAGCCATTCGTTTAATACATCAAGTGAATCCTCAGATCTGTTGAAATAAATGGCCACAATTATAGTTGGCACGATAGCACAACTCCTTGTAATCACTGACCTTATCCATTTCTTCATCCGCAGATTCAGAAAACCTCCCATAATAAACTGACCAGCATAAGTACCAGTCATTGTGCTACTTTGACCAGCGGCCAAAAGGCCAATGCCCCATATGTAGAGAATTGGAAACAACCCTCCACCATATCTTTCTTGAAGATATTGCCCAGCATTTACTAGCCCTATGCTATGCGCTTGTAGAGTTCCATAGAAACCTTTAGCAAAGACAGTTGTTACCATCAAATTGATAGAGAATGAAACAAAAACAGCAATTGATGACTCGATTGTATAGTAGTTCAATGCCTCTTGAACTTTTTCTTTCTTTTTGGGATCAATTTTCCTTGTCTGCACCAAAGCAGAGTATAGGAACACATTGTGAGGAGTTATGACACAACCAACAACTCCAACAGCTTTCTGAATTGTCTTTGAGCTGAGTCTTGGTAGCAAAAGACCTGAAAAACAAGCCAAGCTAAAGAAGTTAACGTAGGCGCAGAATTGATACCGACCACAGAGGTAAGGAAATGCTCATGGGAAAACAAGTTTTCTGACCTATTATGAGTTCCTTGCCATTAGGCCTAGTCTCAGCAAACATCCAGGCGAATGATAATGCCATAGTGGAAATTAGAACAGCAAAAAATGCTTCTAGTTTCCTTACTCCATAATTTTCCAGAAACAAGAAGATGAAGCTGTTATTGAAACATAACAATCATTGTCACCATAGCAACATATCAACAGGTGTCAAGAACATTTCATCGTATAATTTTATTCATATTCTGTAGGCATAGACATTAAATATTAACATTTTCAGTTTCAATGGATTGAACTAAAAAACTAAAGGCGGATCTAGGATTTTAGAACATGGGTGCACCACTATAAAAAGGAGAAAAAAGAAAGAGTTTAGTGAGAACTGATCCCTCTTCCTTTGGTGAATAACTCAACACTAAATCAAGCGCACAATTAAGCCTTTTTGGAGCATGGGGCCAGCAATAATTAGATTAATTCTAAGAGATATGTACATAAAATACCTAGTTTTTCGGAAAGACCATGGGTTCACATATACCATAATTTGGGCCTAAATCCGCCCCTGGGGACAACGTCAAAGGATGTGGGTTAACAGCCAATAAAATGAGTGAAAACCATATCAGAGACTAGGGTTTAAATCCCCATTGTGACAAAAAAGATAGGTGATTTCTCATAATCTGCCTAAGCCTTTATAGGCAGAATTATCCGGCTACACGATGGTGGTGGGAGGTAGGGGGGCATCCAATGAAATATTATTCGGAACACAAACAAATACTAACAAAAAGGGGAAACAAGAAAAGAAACAAAAGGAAAAGGAAAAGCTCACCAATCTGAAGCAGTAATGAGGACACCACCCCAAAGAGGAATAACCCCACGACTAAGTATCTTAATAGCAATGGCACTTCCTATAACTTCCTGAATATCAGCTCCAATCAAAGCCACCTCCGCCATTAACCAAAGTAAAATCCTGGCCCAATTTGGATATTCCTCCCGGCAGATCTCAGCCAAGTGTCGGCCCGTAGCAACACCCAATCTAAGAGACAATAACTGTATAAGCAAGCCCATAAAAGTGGACCACATAAGCAACCAAAGCAACGAGTAGCCCGCAATGGCTCCAGCCTGCAAATCTCCTTCCAAATTTCCAGGATCAAGAAATGCAACGCTCATTAAAAACCCAGGTCCTGTAAACTCCCATAGCTTCCTCCAAGAAAAAGGCGGGACCACCCCTGGAACATCACCGGCGTCAGCTTTCTCGATTTCAATGGCCAAGATTTTATCTTTAGCCTGATCATCATAATCATAATCATAATCATAATCATCTGATAATAGAAGATTCGATTCTCGTGTGCCATTGTGCTTCGGTGATGGAGAACTCATCGTATATTTCGACTTAGTTCTTTACGTTTTTTCTACTAGACATGGCCAAAATATATGGCACTAATATCACTTATCACGGAGCTGATTAATATTATTAAGACCAACAGACCAAGATCTTGTCGATGCAGGCGCGTACAATAAAAATATGTAACCATTTTCACATTGTCGGTGATTAAGGTAGGGGGACCACCATTTGCAATTATACTGTTCAAATTTGCTTTTTTCTGCAAGTCATGAGGCCGAAGAAGATTTTGATCTGTAGATCATCAAAAGTATCTCAGAAGAATTTTTTTTTTTTTTTCGGAGAAAACAATTGATTGAAAGCGTTCATTCTCCATTTTTAGTTTTTCCTCCTATGCCGTCTCCATGCAAAACCCGTGTTATAAAGAGGCGAAGTATTGGGTTCTGATTTTAGACTCCCAACTTATAAGGTCAGCTCGGATCGGAGTTTTTGATGGAAATGCAAGAATTGATATTATACAGGAGTATATGTTTGTACTTGTTATTCTTATGTTAATCCGTCTTCATTTATAGCTCATCACGACGTACATAAGATACAAGGATTTAGTAAGTAGTCCATAAGATATTACCCAGCTTTAATGGCGTATTCATATGCTTGTCATGACTCCTATTTTAGATACCGTGGAATTTTGTGTTGATTCTCAATAATTTTCCCTTTTGCTGAAAAAAAATTAGAAAAATTTCGATCTACACTTGCAATGAATATATCAAGGTAATTGCTGATTCGGTCTCTAATAGAAGTCTTTATTTGAGTTTAAAAAGGTATCAGTGTCTAATAATACAAATTCCTACTATCCTCCTTTTAATTTGGAAGCAGAATCATCCAAACACAGCACAAATTCCCCCCCCGGGCAGTGTCACAGAGCAAAAAGAGAGAAGCTGTGGATAGGAGTTCAGCATAAACACTTCTTTTGTATTGGGTGTAAGTCACTTCTAACCAACTGAACCAAAAATTATACTACTGCACAATCGAAAATTCTCTTACAAAAACTCAATGGCTTTGAAATTCTTCTGCATCTATTCGATAAATACAACATTGTGGATCGTATTCGCCTGCAACGAAAGAAGTATCTTCATCCGGCGGAATATATACTTTCCTCATCTTCTATATCTGATGTCAATGTCCTGAATAGTTTGCTCCATTATTTCTTTTGGGGAACCTACAGCTAAAAGCAAATGCTGACAACTATTGGACATCTATTATGACAGTTAGGACACTATGAAATTGGAATCTCTTCAGGTGAAAAAATGCTTCAGTGACCAAACTTCCCGAGCCATGGACTATCTGCCACGCAGTGACACTATTTACGACATTTGGGTTTGATGGAATATTTATCTTAGATGTCTCATTGACCAGCATAGCTATATCCTTTTGTGCGGAGTAGGTTGAACCAATTGGCAACATTGCCACCACCATGTGAAATAAGGTATAAAATGAAGGCAATATAACTTGCTGTTCCAGCACACACCACAAAAGCAAACAGCAGCCCGTTGACCTCAGAGATAAAGAAGTCCAGCAAAAGATAGCCGTTTATCACCATCACAAGTGCAGCAACAGTCCATGCAACTCTCTATAGTAATAATGAAAGGACAGTTCAGAAGTAGGATTCACTTAAAAAATGCACCCAACACTAGACAGTCCAAAATTTAGGATACAAAACCTAAAATATGCTAATGAATTTAGCGGGCTTCACACGTCATAAGGGTAACTTAGTCTGCAATACAACAAATAAGCCAGAGAACTCTGAAAGGACTGTACATTTTATGTATTAGTTTGTCTTAGTCATAAATGTGTCAAGCTGGGTACAACCACAAAACAAATAAAAGAAGGGTTCTAAATGGAATGGACTGTTTTGTAGCATTTTTATTAAGATTGTTAATTATCAATTGATTTACATGTATATCATTAAGCACCGAAAAATGTAGCCTAGCGGTCAATAGACCATGTAGACTAACGTTCAAACTCTAGTAGAGATAAAACAAGCTGGTTATTTACTCGCATACGTCTAAGTTTTGGCTGACAAAGTTGACACGTGTTGTGCTGGTGGGAGGCAGCAGGTGCTCGTTAGATTAGTCGAGGTGAAATCTTATCCGGTCCCACCATTCTCAAAATAAATGAAACATAAAACAACATCCGTATTGTCAATTTTCAAAGTATTGCATTTAGACATCAAACACGCATAACAGCTTTGTTATATGGACTAGGATGTGGATATATATATATCTGATATCTGGTAAGGGTACATGCAGGTATTGCTAACTTTATTATATTTTGAGAATTTTGCAACGAAATACTTATTCCATGTCACATCAATTAGATACAGGGTAAAGCAAGGCAATTGAAGAATCTATGCATCACAGCAAAAAACTACTAGCTCAAAAAAAGAAAGATGATTCAAACTTCTAGAAGCGTACCTATACTGAAACACAGGAAAATGACTTGATCATGTAACTATTTATGCTATTATGGACCAAACAAGCAGCTTACACATATTTAAATGACACACACTCATGGTATTAATCATGACTTGGATGTTTTTGCTAGCTTATAGTTTTATTTTTCAAAATTCTAGACTTTCTGACATCAAACTCACAGGAAACAGCTAGCCAACTTAAATAACTAAGATGATTTAAATTCTAAAAGCCAATAGTTCTGGAAAAAAATATAAACAAATAAAGGAATAGACCATGCTTGAGACAGCTTCATATTTAAGCTTCAGAAAGTAAATAGACATGAAACTGAAAAACACAGATAATGGGGAAGGTCAACATACCTCGAGAGTAGGCCCAATTTTGAAAACACCCATTAACTCCTCCTTGGACACCAATGTCAAAAGGGGGATAAGCGCAAAAGGAATCTGTATAGACTGAAGCACATTAAGCCACTCATTCAAAACGTCGAGTGATGATTCAGTTCTATTGAAAATCAGAGCAACAACAATTGTTGGTAAAATAGCACAACTTCGAGTAATCAGCGCCCTAAGCCATTTCTTCAAACGTAGATCTAGAAAACCTCCCATGATAAACTGTCCAGCATAAGTACCGGTTATCGTACTGCTCTGGCCAGCTGCCAATAATCCAATACCCCAGATATACAGAATTGGAAACATCCCCCCACCATACTTATCTTGAAGATACTGCCCTGCATTTACAAGGCCTAAACTACTTGCTTGCTCACTTCCATAGAATCCCTTGGCGAAGACGGTTGTAACAAATAAATTGATCATAAAGGAGACAAGAAGGGCAAAGGAGCATTCTATTGAGTAGTAATTCAATGCCTCTTGAACCTGCCCTTTTTTCTTCGAATCAATCTCCCTAGATTGTACCAAAGCCGAATGCAAGAATACATTGTGAGGCATTATCACACAACCAACCACTCCAACAGCCTGCCGAACTGTCCTTGAACTGAGTTTTGGAATCAAGAGACCTGTGAAGATGTTGAAAAGCATTTGAAAGATAACATATCAGCACCTACCCAGTATGATATCATGTAATTAGATTAACAACTTGCTAGAATAAGATATGCACCTGCTAGAAGCTCCTTTCCACTTGGTTTAGCATCTCCAAACATCCAAGCAAAGGACAGCGCCATAGTCGAAATAAGAACAGCAAAAACAGCTTCCAACTTCCTAATTCCATAGTTCTCAAGAACCAAAAGAAGAAAGCTGTTTGCATAAACAGGAGAAAAGAAAAGTAGTCAACTGATTGATCAGTTTACAGGAGGAATATGCAAACGTATGTTCAGGCTTATATAGTTAGTTAAGCAAACCAAAATATCAAAGCGGATTATTTCGTAGTAGATTTGATTTCAGGATTCTACCACAACTCATTTGATTTTCAGGGTTCGAAATCAATTACTTATACTTATTTAGTGAATTTTTTAAGACATATACAGGGTCGGAGCTACTAAGTATGGATGAACATCTACCTTTGATTAGTTCCACTAGAAACATACTACATCAACCAATCAACTACACCAAAATCCCAAATAATTGAAGTTGACTATATGAATCCTTAGTATCCACTCACTCTATTCAGGTCCATTTCATTCCAATACTATTTTTGTGCTTATCCTCACATAACATACAAGTCTCTAAATAGAACAAAAAGACTCTTAGCAAACCCAGCATGTGGAAAAATCATACTACTACATAGAAAATCAAACTGTGATCCCAGTTGACGAACATTCAAAAGACTGTATTTTCGCATCCAATTGGCAAACAAAATAATACCAGTACGTATTACCCAATAAATGCTGTTATGAGCTAAAGTACTGATCTTTTTTAGCTAAACAAGTGAAAAGTAAATGAAATTTACCAATCAGAAGCAGTAATAAGAACACCAGCCCAAAGTGGTAAAACCCCACGACTGAGTATCTTAATTGCAATTGCACTCCCTATCACTTCTTGAATATCAGCACCAATCAGAGCTACCTCAGCCATGAACCATAATAAAAGCCCAGCCCATCTAGGATACTCTTCCCGGCAAAGCTCCGCTAAGTGCCGGCCTGTTGCAACGCCTATTCTCGCCGACAGTAACTGGATCAACAGGCCCATAACAGTGGCCCATAACAACAGCCATAGAAGCGAGTAACCCGCGATTGCTCCAGCTTGTAGATCTCCTTCCAAATTCCCCGGATCCAAAAAAGCTATGCTCATTAAGAATCCAGGACCCGTAAACTGCCACAGCTTCTTCCATGAAAATGGAGGCACAGTGCTGTAATCAACACCGTCGATCGGTTCTGAATCGAAATCAACGATGTGGATCTTCTCCCCAGATCCGTACGCAAATTCTTCTTCTTCTTCGCCGCCATCATCAGCATCGCCGTTAATTAATGGCAACGTTGATCGCGGCAGAGAGGTACTAAGGAGGTGGCGGGATTCTTCGTCTTTGGAATCCGAGGGTGTAGTTTCTTGTTGTGGAGGTGAGCTCATTGTATCATTTTACCAGTCACCGGAATACCCTCAATTATCCTCTGTCGTTCGGAATTGTTAAGAAAAGAGGCGTATGTTAGCAAGAAGGTGGCGGTTGAGGTGGTGGACGGCAGTGGTGAAGCCCGATAGAGAAAGAATATGGGATTGTGTCGGGCTCGTGGCGCTAAGTGGCACAGGTTGTTATATATATTTTTTGTGAAAAAATAGTAGAAGCTGCTTTTAGTATGTTTCGTGTGCTTACTGTATTATCCAATTAGATACTGGTGGAGTTTGATGTTTACTGTAAAGGTGATTTGATCGTTACGTTCTTCTTCAATTCCTTAGCCAAAAGGAAAACTTTCCAATTTTTTATTTTTTGAGTTTATTTCAGATATTTAATACTTTACAGAAAATATAAAGGGGCTTTGTATCCGTACTCATTTTTTATGTCACGTTTTAATTTATATCAGCTTTATAAAAAAATTATATTCGTACTCGCTTTTGCGCATAATTTCAGCATGTGGGGCTGAAGTGGCAAAAGTAATCACGCAAAACTTCAGCATTCTAGTAGACGGGCCTGAAGTAGCTTGTGAAGTTCTTCAGCTCTAGTAAATGGGGAACTTCAGCTCTAGAGCTGAAGCTTTTGTCTTTGTAAATGGGGAACTTCAGCATACGGGGCTGAAGTTCTCCAGTTATAAAGACAAAAACTTCAGCATACGGGCTGAAGTTCCCCCAGTTACACTGGGTAACTTCAGCTCTTTTCTTTTGTAAATGGGGAACTTCAGCATACGGGGCTGAAGTTCCCAAGTTATAATGACAACAACTTCAGCATAGGGGCTGAAGTTCCCCAGTTTATAAAAACAAAACTTCAGCTCTTTGTCTTTGTAACTGGGGAACTTCAGCTCTAGAGCTGAAGTTTTGTCTTTGTAACTGGGAAATTTCAGCCCCGTATGCTGAAGTTTGTCTTTATAACTGGCGAACTTCAGCTTAACTGGTGAACTTCAACTCAGCGAGGGAAAGGGGAGCTGAAGTTATTTAAAAAGTGGGTACAAGTTAAAAGTTTTTAAAAAAACGAGTATAGGTTAAATGGGGGCGAACAAATAGAATGTCCCGCGCAATTTTTACAAATATAAAGAACGTCTAAGATTAGAAAAGCTAATTATTAAATATTCAAATGACAATGAGACGAACTTAATGAACTAAATGAACAATAAATATCAGGTAGCTGAACTTAGCTATACTCAATTGAGTCCGGAACCAACATGTGGTTCTTTTGGACTCAAATGACCGAAATACGTGGGGAAAAAAATGGTGACCAAAGTATTTATAACGCTCTTTTAAAGGGCGGAACACTACAAATCATGTTTGTAGTATGTTTGGAATATGAACGGTGAATATCAACGCCAGATCTCTGAAATGCAACGAGAACTTGCGGCAGTGCAAGAGAAACTAAAAGAGGCGGAAGGAGAAAAAAGTAAAATGGAAGAGAAATTTAAGTGGTTGGAGCAAAGAATAATAGGCGGTAGTGACTAAACAAACACATGTATGTGTTGACTGTAGTATTTATCTTTATGTTTTTCGTGACATGTATTTTCATTAGTTGTACTGAATTTAAATTATGTTAAGTTTCTATGTTTGTGTTTGTGTTGTACTATTAAAATAACGAAGAATCGGAGAAATAAAAACATAATGCGGATATAATGTAAACAATAAAAATTATTGCTATTATTTACTAAATCTCATATGTACATAAAATACAAAACAAATCAATGTGTCACACATCATGTATGCTTTAATGCAACCGTTGGCCTGAGGCGCATCCCATTTCACCCGACTACTCTATCAGGATCATCCTCATCACGTCGTCTCTTTATCGCAAGATGCGTTGTAGCATGATCGTCAGTAGGGCTGGCAGGCTCGGTAGAAGGGGCCCTCGGTCCAGCAGTAACCTACAGAATAATAAGATATTCCAGTATATGAAAATATATATTAGTAATGTATGTGTTAAGTCACAAAAATTTAAATTGTCTTACCATAATCTCGTCGGGCTCTTGAATATAATCATCCGTCGCAGTCGGGTCAGTATCGCACGAAGTAGCCTCCAGCCTTAATAAAAAAATATAAAAATATTTATGGCTAATCAATGAGATAAAAATAAATTTAAATTTAATAGTAATACAAACATACCTGCCCTATGAAAGATCCCCAGTATCCCTCGATGATGAGCCATAACTCAGTCGGCACCCATTATCCACATCTTGTGTCGGCCGATCATCAACAACGGTCGATGGGCCTGTAAGATCAAGAAAATATTGATCCCAATCCTCTCGCATAATGGTTGTACCCGTGATCAATAATGGAGATGACAGGGTCACTTGCGAAGTCCCTGGAGTGAGCGAAAGCTGAAGGCTGAATGATGGCATGTTGTTGTGAGGGTAGTCTAGCTCATGAAGGTCACCCGGTTGATCAACTCCAACATCCTTAACAGGTGTCTTAACGCCCCTTTGCTGGGGACTACCTCCTCGCCGACCCCCATGACCTCGTGGGACACGCCTGACACGTCGACCACACTCCGGCTTCACTGGTGTCCCACGACGGTATTGCTATGGCGCCACATAATCAGTCGTGTATCCTAAGCGATCATCATCTCAGGCTTGCCTCAATGTCTTGGAAGCCAGATCGATAACCTACCGGCCATACTCATGCAAAACGGTTGCTCCCTCTCCTATATACCATTGTATCTGCAGTCCCAACTGGTGGAACCGATGTAGGACAATAGTCTGCACAACATGTAAAATATAAATTATGGAACGCCAAGTTAAAGTTATAAGTAAGTATACCAAATAACATATCAGTGCCTCGTGCCTCCCGGCGTATGGAACGTACCAACTGCCAGCGCGATAAATGGGATTCTCGATGAAAAGTCGGGTAACGCTGCGGTACCAGCCCATATAATCATGATCATTCTCCCTCCGGTCAAGTGAAGGGGGGTGGAATCAAGTCAAGTCGCCGGTCCCAAGTATCGATCTGCGCCTCTAGCCATGTCATATATGTCTGGTCCACCCTGAAACGATCATCCCGCTGGTAATGTGTGGTATGTCAGGAGGGCAGTGGTGGTAAAGCTGCGGGCGGCCAAACTGGCGAAGTAACCGCTCGGTGGCATGATGCTCCACAATATCAAGGCACATCAATGGGACAGAAGAGCTCCACATAATTTGGTCCTGCCGAGCAATAATCGGGCAAGCCAGCTATTAGTTCGTCGTTGTATGGCCTCCAAATGAACTATTAAGTAACTACAGAAAACGTGAGTATACGCAACATATATAAAGCCAGGCCAAGTAAACTTAGGGGTTGTTTGGTAGCCGGTTAGAGAGAAGTTATCCATGTATTAAAACTAGGATAACTTTATATATTGTTTGTTTAAAAGAAAGGAAAAAAATAATCTCCACATAGAAGCTAGCATAAGTTATACGTACTATGTTTGGTTATTTTTTCCTCTTTTCCACATAAAATGTAGCATTGCTAACCGCATAACTAATACATGTATAAGTTATGAGGGAATCTATGTATTATTTATGCAGGGTAGAAGGTAGAATAACTTATACATGTATTAGTTACGCATGTATTAAAACACAAAATAACAATAATACCCTTTATTCAAACTTGTATTTTTTTTGTTTAAAAATATATATTTAAACTATACTAACAATTTTAATAAAATAAAGCAAGATAATAATAAATAACACGCACATTACATTTATATTACTAATGCTTATATAACTACCTCATAACTAATCCCCGCATAACTAATCCCAATATAACTCAACCTTGCATAACTTATCTCTGCATAACTAATACGTGCATAACTAATCCATGCATTACTTATTCCTGCATAACTAATCCATATATAACTAATACTTGCATAACTCTAACCGGCAACCAAATGACCGTTTACGTATACATTTACATGTGCGCCCTCCAGTAAATCCAACAAATCCCTGCACAATGGGAGATTATGTCGAGCCTCGTACTCTCATCCACATCCTCGCCTATCAACCCACCTACTAGCTAGAGGGAGAAATGAAGGTGGTGCACCCGGAGCTAAGGGTGGTAGAGGTGGCTGCAACTCTGGGAACCGATCCCAGGCCCAAACCTAATATACAAAGTGGACATAAAATGTCATGTATATTTTTACTGGGTATGTTATAATGAATAGAGTATTCGACTATGTTTTCACCTGTAGCAGCGACAAAAATCCAGCAACGTCATGCTGGGTGGCCATGCTCGCCCGGCACATCTGCCTGTACAAGTAACCGAGAACAGCGGCACCCCAGCTATACTGAGGTAAATCATCTAGCCACTCAAGATGATGAAGAAATCTCAAGATGACTAGGTTCTCCGAAGTGTTCGGGAACAAAACCCCTCCAAACATAAGGAGCAACAACAAACTCGTGTACCGGTGAATATGAAGCTCCGGTGTATCGCCTGTGATGTCAGCGTGCAATGCCTCCAAATTCTGCCGGGCGGGTGTCAACTATAGACGACTGGTCCCAACAAGTGCAGTCTCCTCTGGTGTCTGGAAACTTGTGAGCCGCTGCAATATCTCCATGTAGTTCAAACCCGTATACTCTCTGATGGCATTGGGCAGAGCAATAGGATGTCCATCAACGGGCAGCCCATACAAGACCTCCACGTGCTGAAGTGTGATAGTGGCCTCCGCCAATGGGCAAATGGAATGTGTGCGTCTTCGGTCGCCACCGCTCTATCAAGGTCATGATCAACGACCAATCCAGTTGCAGCCGGCCGATCTCCACAATCCTATAAAAGCCCGTATCCTGGAGGCTTCTGACTATTCGGGGATGGGGAGCGTGGTCTCTGAGAAAGCTCCACATATCGTCTACTCTCCTGGCGTGGAACTTGAAGGCCGTACATGAGGAAGTTGAAGGCAAGGAATGCCATTCTCGAAGGTTAGCTCAGTTAGGTTCAGGAGGCACTTGGTTCCTGCAGCTCTCAAAGCACAGAGGTTACCCGTCTGACAGGAGAAAATGTCGACCTCAGGAAACAGGTTGAGGACCTGTAGGAGACACTACTCAACTAGAAGGTGTCAACCAATTCTTGAATGGACACCCTTCTTCGAACTCTTGCCTCCTCATCTAGGCCTTTCCCTTCCAGTGCTCCCTAAACAGTGTCCTTTTTCCCAAGTGTCAAGTTTTTAGTGTTTGTCCTCTGTTTTAGTTCTGATGATGTTTATGACTGGTACTTTTGTTTTGTTGTTTCTATTTTGTGGATGTGTCTGGAAACAATGTAACTGCTCCCTGCTTAATTATCCAAAATTGATGAAATCTTCCTCCTTTTGCTGTGTATGCCTTGCTCTTATGTTCTATTTTCCGTCATGTTTGTGTGCACATATGTGTCATGAGTTAACCAAACTGGACTTCTTTTTGCTTAATACTTGTTACTGATCTTTTTATGATGTCAAAAAGGGAAAAATAATTAAGGGGGAACAAAATGAGGAACAAATTCAGGGGGAATACAGTTCAATCTGGTTCTTAGGAGGAACTTGAATTATAAGTTTGTCATCTAGACTTCTTTACGTTGTTTGCTTGTTTGTGTTTTTAATGATGCCAAAAGGGGGAAGATATATTGAGAATTAAAAAGAAGCAGGGCACTGGTTAAGGGGAAATACAAACTCAGGGGAACTTTGTGAGGTTCCTGGTACATTATCTGGTTTTTGTGGCTCTTTGCAGTATTATCAATTTTAAGTTTGTCATCATCAAAAATGGGAAAATTGATAGGTTATAAGTACCTTTATTTTATATTTTGATGATCTAACAAAATTACTGTCAAGAACCAGATAAGGAACCTGATGCACATCCTTAAGAACTTAAAGATCAACAAGTCTCCAGTTGGGACACAGTTCAACTCTTCAGAGTCAAAGGAACAACAGAGGGAACAAATAGCTACCAGTTCTCGAGGTGATCACATCCTTAAGAGCTTAAAGATCAACAAGTCTCCAGTTGGGGACACAGTTCAACTCTTCAGAGTCAAAGGAACAACAAAGGGTACATATAGCTACCAGTTCCCGAGGTGACCGTACAAGTCAACTCTTCACAACTGTAAAGTTGCTGCCTGCACAAGCTACATTGCAGAAACAATGCACCAATCAACTTTATGGGAAATTCTCTTTACCTAACTTGCTTACATCATCCAAGTGATGTCACAAATGAGATATTAACATCAAGCAAAGGAAAAACAAATCACTTGCACATTCAAGAACTTATCCAGCATTCTCTCAAGTCTGTGTCAATCTTGCAAGTGATTCTCAAGGGCATCAAGAACGAAGAACAACATAACCAAGGACCAATTTCATGTATTGAAGTTATTACATGTCCTTAGTTGTGTTGTACCTTTGTTCAAAGCACTCTACTTGTAATTCCTACTTAGCTTAATTAGAAGCATTATGTAGGAAATCTCTGTAAATTATAAACCCTTGTGTTTGTGTCTTGGCTAGAGTTAGTCAAGTTGTAATGTCTTTGTAATAGAGTTATTATAAAGTTGGCTTGTAATAGGGTGTTACAAGTTAGTGAGAGATTAAGAGGTTAATTCCTAGGTTTAAAGTCTTTGTAATAGAGTTATTACAAAATGGCTTGTAATAGAGTGTTACAAGGTTGTAATCTAAAGTTGGTTAGTAGTGAAGTTGAAATCCTACAAGGGTTGTATCCCGTGAGCTGGGAGTTTTCCACGTAAAATTCCTCTGTGTTCTTTATTTACTGCCAATTTACTGTGGGAACAAATAGAGAACCTGGTGCCTCTATACTGTTTGGTTTTACAGTCTGTTGCTTATGGTGTTTGGTGGACGCTTAGTTTCTATCTACAACTTTCCTTCGGTAGAGGAAATAAATCCCCATAGTGAGAAGGCTAGATCTGACTTCTCAAAGTTGCTTGAGGACGAACCCGAGATCTCGGAGTCGTTGATGAATGAGGTGGCCCTTGCGAGTTTAGGCCTAAATTCAAAATTCCCGCTCACATAGACCTAGTTCCTACAGGGCATGATGTGGTGCAAATACACCGCCCTGGGTGCTGCGCCTTCTACCATACCCCTTCCATGTAGGTTATTCTTTCCCTATACTCTCCTTGACCGAGGAGTTCTACCACTATTACCGAGTTTGCCCGACTCAACTTTCTCCCTACATCTATAAACTCATCCGTATAATCTCGAAGTATGCGGAGTTATCCGGGGTCGAGGTGACCCTTCATCACTTGATGCATCTCTTCGCTCCCAACTTTCACAGGGGGACGATGTTACACCTTCGACACGGAGGCAGTAGATGTCTATAGGTGAAAATGGATGACAAGGAAAACCGCCAGTTTTGGGTCAATTACTTCTACGTCAAAAATGAGTACATGGTGGTTAATGCAAGCGGGTTCCCCAAGCTTTGAAACTACGCCTTTAACCATCACTCTTCCTCTTTTTAATTATATTTTACATTAGATGATTTCAATTGTATTGACATCGTCTTCTCTCCGTGTAGTCGAGGTTGAACCCCCTCCTTTGGTTGAGGATATTGACGATTGGGTTAGTCGTGTCCTCCCTCATATAGTGGGGCTTCGTGTACGGCAACCCAATGCTTAGTAAATGTCCCTCTCATATGTGGGACGACCTATGATCGCCTGTAACAATAGTAGCTCCAGCCTGACAGGTCTAGGATGCAAAAGCGGAACCTCCATGTCGTCTACTGTAAATTAAACAATATTAATTACATTATTTTACTTAATATGTTAGTTTTATTATTTTATGTGTTTGTTTGTAAATTGAATAATTAATTTTTATAATTATACAAGATTTAATTATTAAATATTCATATATGGGTTCCGGGCTCGATATTTGAGGCTCAGTAGCACCAGCGTATCCTGAATTCTTGTGTTCATGATGAGAAAATTTTCCCGATTTATCACCCAGCATTTCTGTTATTTTAAATGTTAGTTTATTATTTATATGTTAGTTTAATATTGTATATGTTAGCTTTATTAGTTTATATGTTAGTTTTATTATTTTACATGTTAGTTTTATTATATTATATGTTTGTTTGTTACTCACTTATTTTTTACTATAATAAAATTAAATAATTAATATTCATAATTATACAAGATTTGATTATTAAATATTCACATATGGGTTTCAGGCTCGATATTTGAGGCCCAATAGCACCAAGGTATCCTGAATTCTTGTGTTCACGATGAGAAATTTTTTCTAATTTATCACTCAACATGTCTGTTCTTTTAAATGTTAGTTTATTATTTATATGTTAGCTTAATATTGTATATGTTAGTTTTATTAATTTATATGTTAGTTTTATTAATTTATATGTTAGTTTTATTATTATTATTATTATTATTATTATTATATATTTTTATTTATGACTCACTTATTTTTTACTATAATAAAATTAAATAATTAATTTTTATAACTATACAAGATTTAATTATTAAATATTCACACATGCCTTCCGAGCTCGATATTTGAGGCCTAGTAGCACCAAAATATCCTGAAAATATTGTTGTTTTCTCATACTTAGTTCGGGCAATATTGTTGTTTTCTCATGTTATTTCTTACGATCGTTGACTAGAATTGGACAGAATTTGTGTTTAAACTATTAGTTTTTTTGACGTATTTTTGGGTTTAAGAGATACTTAAATGATTAATTTCAATAACTACAAGGATACTACGCTAAATGGCACTATATTTTACTACGCTAAAAGGGCACTACATTACAAATACAAGTACTAAATTAGGCCACAAGATACCACTATAGGGAACTAAAGTAACAATTTATCTATTTTACTAGTCTTTAAGCAAATAAATAATCTAAACCGGATAAAAATAAAAAATAAAATTAATCACAAAAATACATATACCACAGTAAAAAGTTACTAATTAATATTTTTTTAACAATTAATAATATTTTTCTATTTTTACTAATTTTTAGCACACTAATATCATAATCCGGATAAAAATAAAAAATTAGTTAAATCGCAAAAAAATCACAAAACACATTAAAAACAACTAATTTTGTATTTTTTATACAAGTTTTAACAAAAACTAAGTCGAAATACCTCGATTTAAGGTTTTTGAAAGTTGAAGATTTGGTGATTTGGAGCCGAAACGAGCAACCCACAATGAGATAACGTCTTAGTGGGACCGAGAATATTTACTTTTTGTGGGACGGGTGGGCTCCACTCGAGCTTTTTTCGTTGTCAATTGGGGGGGGGGTCTGTTTGGTGGGGAAAGGAAGGAAACCATTTTTTTATATGGTCTAGCACAATTTATTAAGGCGCTATACCTAATAAACGACGCTATACTTGCACCTATTTTCAAATTCACGTATAACACCCTTTTAAAGGGCGCTATACCTTAACGGACAAACGGTCATTAAAGTATAACGTCCTTTAAAAGGGCGTTATACACATTTTGGTCACCATCTTATTTTTCCACACATTTCGTCATTTGAGTCCAAAAGAACCACATTTTAGTTCCGGGAGCTACTCAATTAAATGATTAGTTCAGATTGTCTATATCACACATTTTGGGGTGCGTCCTTTTCTTAGATCTTACATGAATGTGAAATATTTTATGCACTTGACTGCCCTTAGCTGAACTAATTTATTTGAGATTGGGACTTGACAATTGTAAATCTAGTTTACTAACACTTTGTTGTTTAAAAAAAATATTTATGTTTGTTATAAAACAATAAAAGAAGAAGAACAATATTGCAGAGAAAGAGGGAGAGAGAATTCTTATTGAATTTTGGGGTCAATTATAATGGAATAGAACCCCCTCTATTTATAGAAAAAAAGTGATTTAGCCACCAAGTAACAAACCCTAGAATCTCTCTAGAATATAGACATTCACCATAAATAAAATTCTATTTATAACACTCCCCCTTGAATGTCTATTCAACAGATAATGTACCTCGTTAAAACCTTAACTAAAATAAAACCCAGTGAAAAAAAATATTAGAGAAAGAAAAAGAGTACATATATTTAACAATACGCCTTTTGGTTGCCTCGTCAAAAACCTTGCAAGGAAAACCCAATAGGATAAAACCTTGTAAAGGAAAAAATGTACAACACGTATTAACTCCCCCTGATAAGAGAATCAATTCACATCCTTGAGCCTTTGCATCCCAATCTTGTGCACTAGTTTCTTGAAAGTTGACGTCATCATAGATTTGATGAATAAATCATCCATATTAACTTCAATGAATATGTTGCACCTTGAAAATCCTCGCCNCCCAATAAACAATTAACGGTTCGGGTCATCGGTTTTACCTGATATATGCCCCCCCCCCCATGTTAGAAAAACTAACTTGCTCTTAGGGGTGGGCATATATCAGGTAAAACCGATGACCCGAACCGTTAATTGTTTATTGGGTTATTGGGTTAACGGTTCGGTAACGGGTTAAATTTTTTTTAAAATTGGGTTATCGGTTCGAGCTCGATTTGGCAATTCTGTTATTGGGTAGAACCGATAACCCAATAAGGATTAACTAATTTACTAGTTTACCCTTAAGTATATACATACTAGGGTTTCATAATTCATAGTTCACTCTTTGATTTCCCTATTCTTTCTCAATTTCTCTGCGTCACGCCCTCACCAGTCAGCCCATTAAGACTCAGGCCGGCGTCAGTCGCATTTCTCAGCTTCTTTCTTTCACTCTTCAGCCGCATCTTCACTTCATTTCTCAGATCCATCAGATTCTTCAGTCGCATCTTCACTTCACTCTTCAGTCGCACTTCTCAGTCGCATTCTTCAGCTTCATCTTAATTATTTGTGTAAGTTTTTAGTTGCTTCATCTTCATCTTTTTCTTAGTTTGTTTGAAACCATTCTGCCTCTGGATTTTTCTTAGTTTGTTTGAAAGCTGAAGTGAGATTGATCGTGTGCTTCAATTGTTGAGCTGTTACAAAGTTATCTTGTGTCAGTTGTTATAAAATTTGTATTTTGTAACTAATAAACTTTTTAATCTACATACATAATATATGTACTAGAGTAAAAAGTTAGATATCAATGTACAAAGAGTTATTGCTAGTCATTTGAACAAAGAAGATCCTAAGAATATTGATGTTATTTTACTGACCAACTACTTGAATTAGAGATTATTGATATCATGTAAATGCAAATTAAGAAAAGTAAATAAGGCTACTTATGTATTATTTATAATTACATTGCTTTACAATAGTGCTATCTGATCCCTTGTATTTGCAGAAAGTGTCGAAGTGAAACTATGACTGATATTCTGTTTTTTCGTCACTGATTAATATTGGGATTTTTGTTTATATTTTTTGGGTTGAAGAATGAAAGATAGAAACTTTGGTTAGTGTTTATTTTATTGGATGTTGCAGTAAATTTAAATTCTTGTGAAATAGAACAATTCTGAAAAGAGTTTTAGCAAAACAGTTCTTAAAATCTCCGAAACATTTTTATACATTGCGAAACAGTTTTATACATTTTATCTTATCGGGTAAACCGATAATGATCGATAACCGATTAACCGATTAACCGATAACCGATAACCAATATCTTATCAGTTTGGTTATCGGGTTATGATATTTGTAAACCGATAACCGATAGGCAAAACCGATAATATTCATAACCGAACCGACCGAATGATGCCCATCCCTACTTGCTCCTTCAACGTTGGGAGCCCATATTTGTGCATTATGATGTTAATAAAAATATACACCGCACTTTAATAATAATAAGATGAAATTATTTGGTTCCTGACCCTGAACCACTTGTGAGGGGAGAATGTAATATACTTTCCTATATAATGTATATCAAACTGATATAAATAACTTTGTTCTCATAAGTAATAGTTTAGCTATTAAGTTGAGGCACTCAATAAATCATTCTGCTAAACAAAACCAACTTATCAAGATGAACTATCTTGAATAAAAAATCTGGAAATTATGCTCGAAATTAAATTACTGAGCAAGTTACCTCGCAAATATCATGTTGCGGGTTAATAATAATCACACATGTAATCATCTTATAGATGCACTTTATGTGGTATACATGGCAGGTGAATGAGCTCATATTCACTTTTGATAAATTTCAGAATTTAAGGGATTCAATCCCAATTTTAGTTGGTATAATAATCGCGAGAACAAGCAAAATAAGAAAATTCGTAAATAACTTTCTTGTTCTTTAATATTTACCCATGTGAATTCTCTCTCATTTTTGCACATCATACTTAAATTGATGTGGCTAAACTAATTATGTCAGCTGAATAAATTATCAAGATTGATAAAGTTCAGGTTTACACCATGACGTATGGAATTATCAACCAACTCCAAGTTTCTTATGATATGAGTTTTTATATCAATAAACATCCACTTTATTGTGGTATTCTTTTATTTGTGTAGTACAAATTGGAGAATAAAGCGGGTAACTTTTCACATACATATTACCTCACTAGAAGTTGTAGTAATAGAAAATATTAAATCTTTCATTTATTTATAGTCTCAATTTAACCAACCACTTTCGCAAATACTTTAGAAACCCAATTATGTTTCTTTGAGACTTACTACAACACAATGCCTTAATGATAATCAATTTTATTCCTCCAAAATAGTAATAATTGGATATTCCAGAGCTTCCAATTAATTTGGTACTATCACATATTCATCAACACCCATACGGTGAATATCTCTTTCAAGGAGAAAGTTATACCATTATGGTCATGATCAAAATCATTACAGGCAAGATATGTTGCTTCTATTACTTTTGCCATGTAATAATCGCATTGCCATAATATTTTGGCTAATCACAATAGGTACGCGATCAATGGTCATTCATGCCATAATAATAAAATTATTTTCTTATTTCATCTCAAACCTCATTCTAGATGTGAGTGTGGTATGAGGTAAGTGTGGTATATTCACTACCACTAGCACATTCATATTCTTCCAAGAATATGTATTCACAAATAAGATGTTGTCACATTCACATCATGAATGGACCATAATCATCTGTATGTGCTTTACAAAATCTCATGTCAAATCAATGACAAATATTACTTTCAAAGAGTGAATGATTATTTTGAGAACACTTATTATTCTCATTATCACAATGATGACGATTATAATTTCGTCTATTGTCACGTTCACATCTGTTGATACCTTCACGGCAATATTTTATCTTCTTTCAGACTTATCACATATTGCTATCATATTCTCTTAAGGGGAATGGGAACGAAGCAAATTCAATGGGACGGGTTTTCACTTCTTGTGCCCATAATCATATATGATTTGATCATGGCATAGAAATTTTACCACTTCGGGTGGTTATAATCTCTTATAAACTCCAATAGAGTTATAATCAAAATTTATTGTCTTTGCTTGTATTTAAAATCAAATTATAGAATTTGAAGAATTTAAAAGAGAAAATAAAGTAAAATCCTTAACTTATATCCAGAATTTAATCATGAAGAAACTTCATGAAACAATTGGCAATCATTATGCTCAATCTCAAAGCTTCTACTCAATTGATTAGAGTTTCATGCTGATAACGTGTTATAAAACAATAAAAGAAGAAGAACAATATTGCAGAGAAAGAGGGAGAGGGAATTCTTATTGAATTTTGGAATCAATTACAATGGAATAGAACTCCTGGGGAAAAGTGACTTAACCACTAAGTAGAATCTCTATAGAATATAGACATTCACTATAAATAAAATTATATTTATAACACTGTCGAATTTATTGATGCTTTTTATAATTTTCTTACATTGTGCTACTCGTATTTGATAGGTACTTGATAATCAATTCGTGAATAATTAGGTTAAAAAGGAAAAAAAGCAAAAGTTAAAAAGATAAAGAAATTTGTCGCTTTTATTATCTTTACAAAAAGTATCTTTTTTGAAAAAATAATTCAATAAATTGTGTCATACCATCAATATTTAAAGATTTTATGCTTCCAAAAAAGGTTGTGCCGGCGTGATAAATATTCATTCATCCTCAATCTACGGTTTCAATTTTGAGCTTAGGTATGAGTTACTTTTGTTAGAGAGCGAGCACTTTTTACCCCTCAATGTAGGATTTTTTGTCACGAATTCGAATTTAGTTCGGCCGGGTACGGACACCGGATGAAAAATCGAAAAAAGAAGAAGTGAATTGGACTAGGTTAGTTAGATACGTGGAGAAAAAGGATTTGTTGTTGCAAATTTCTCCTAGTAAAGTACTTGGGAGTATCCCGAAAGCAACCAACATTATAGTATAATTAGTTTGGAAGTCTTTTTCTCAAAGTGGGTTTTGCTATACAAAAACATCACTTTAATACCCACTCATGAAGTACTTTACAACTTTTCTCTTCATTACAACGAAATATAACGTATTTATTATTTATCAATCACCTTTATAGGGAAAAAAACAATTACAAGAACAAATTAAATATAAGCACTTGTGCTATAAGTTCGGTCGTTTCTGGATTATTAGAGAGGAAAAATCGCATGATTTATTTGTGAATTAATTTTAAGGGAGAAAATATAGGTGACTGATTCTATGTGAACTTTTATTAGTACTTATCTATAGTAGAAGTACTTTTCTATCGTAGCTGAAAGTTTTTCTATTTCTTGTTGATTTACACTCTTCCTAAAATTCAAGTGAAAGACAGCTCAATTTTCAGGGGGATAAATATTGCTTTCTTCTAATGCTGTGGTCTTGATTTTACTTCAATTTGTACTTAGAAAATCAAATCATGAATACAAAAAGTATATACATCTGGATTTATCTAGTTTAAAATAATAACAAAAATTCTTAAATCACAATTAAAAAAGAGATTATACATCCTTAATCATGATTAAGTGATAGAAGCAGGGACAAAAATAGCAAAAGGAGGTCTTTTGTCATATATAAATTATTAAATATCTTGTTTATGAGTCGTTGTAAATTTATGATGGACGCAATTGAGTTACGTATTTAATCGGACAATCAGTTGAGTGGTTGCAAAAAAAGAAAACGCATGAATGCACCAAAAGCAAGAGGGATATCAGAACGGAATTTCATATTTTATGTATCAAAATATAGTTTGTTGGTTTTCTAAAGTTAAAAAGGCATGAAGGCATTATACTTATTCGGTTCAAATATTCCTGTTTTCATTCTCTAGAGCATAATATAGTAGAGACGTTATGCAATCTTCAAATGTTTTGAGTGTTTGTTTGTGCATTCTAACAGAACAAAAAATCGAAAATTTCTTTTCGAAAGAAAATTGTATTGAGGTACCTTTTTACAAAATTCCATTGAGAATATTCACAAGGCTTCTACAAAAAGGTGACCTATATTAGATATATGGAAGCAAATTATGTCCTGCATTATACATATGACAAAGAACTTTATCTCACATAATTTACAAATAAGAAATTTCTAAATCTATAATATATAATCAGACATTTTTAATGCCAACTTTCTGAGACTCATCAAATTATAACAAAAATACCTCACTTGTAAAACGTTATTGCAACTCATCAATGCCAGCTTAATATAAAAAGTACAACATGAGCAAAGATGAAAAGAGACATATATTACATTTATCATTTATGAACCTTGACAGAAGATGGTGAAGGTTGAGAATTAGCGCAGAAGGTTAGTAGTTAGTTCAGCATAATTTCTTTCTTAATTAACCTTAGTACTAGTAATATTCTTGTATTTCTTTATTCTTAGATTTATATTAATACCTTATGGGTGTCCTGCTTTGGTTATTTATAGTTGTTACTGCTTCTTTTTTATGGCTTCTTCTTTTATAAACTGTTGTGATCATGATTACCTTGAGTCGATGGTCTATCGAAAATAACCTCTTTACCTGTACAAAATAGCTAGGGATAGGATCATCATACACTTTATTCTCCTCAGACACCATTTATGGACTACACTGAGTATATTGTTGTCATTCCTCGGAGAATTAAGCTTTAAGATTTTTCTATGTCTCAACCTTGTCGAAATTGTAATGGTTATTCAACAAAAAATAATACTAATGTTGTTATTATACTGTATTTGTAAGATAATTCTAGAGACGAAAAATAACGTATAAACAGAAATGTAAAAGAAACAGAATTTAATCTGAGCCCACTGAATTCATAGTGTTTCCTTACGGAACTTAATCCCCTCCTAGTACCCAAGGTTGTGGATTATTTTCTCCCAGGATAGAATGAATTACACACTGGTGTAGCGGTACTTCAAAGCCCAGTGTTTCAGCGAACACAATGATCGGTAGCAAATCACACTTACTGTTGCTTTCTTTGTAGTTAAAACAATGCAGAAGAAAGGAGGAGAATTCATAATTTCGTATGAAAAATCTGAGAGAATGAAAGGCCTATCAATAATAAAACGGGAATTCAAAATACGAAGGAAACTTAATTTTTCGTTACGAAAATGAAAAACGGTAAATCAATCGAACATTTGACCAAATCCGAAGTCGAAATCGAATCCGACGCCGAGCCGAGTGAGCAAGCGACGTCGCGAGGATTGCTCTTCTCCTTAACTATATATACCCATCAAAAGTCTTTTCCTCTTCCAATATGAGACAATGTCCCTTTGTCAAGGAGGAAAAATCAAATATTTTATTTTTCCTCCATTTTTCATTCCTCATCTTTTAAGCTAAATTAAGCTTAAAAAACCCAACAACCCCCCACATGAATGGAGAATGGCTATATCACGGAAATATGCATGAAAACTGTGTGATTCACAAGTAAGGACTAATCTCATCTGGATAAGTAGGTTTCTCTTTGAACTTTTCGTAGTGAACTTATGTCGGATATACTCGATCAATCGGTAGATTTGATATTTTTGAACCGTCGAACTTTGTTGTATATCTAGACAACCATAAGTCACACAATCAACCCTTAACCGTCTTTGGTTCTCATTGTTGTGTTCGTTTCAGCCATGAACACCACCTGGTTTCATAAGTGTGTAGATAATTGGACTTACAAAATTCTCCTTAAAGCGGCTAACACTTCACACTTACATAGGTGTTTCCTAAACGTATCATCTCGTAGATACACTATTTGACCGTATTAAGTTTATAAATCATTAAAAAACCTTAATGCTTTATCCTTGGTACTGAACATTGTCTCATCATGAGAATGTACCTGGATTTTAGTTGACATTGTTGAATCGTCATTAATAACTTTGTTTGATCTCCTTGAACCTAGATATTGGGATCTCTAATCTTCTAGGTAGAGTTACCGCCATAATGTCTTGTTCTCGGCCATAGTCCCATTCCCCTCGATGATTTCTCAACTACCTCTCTAGTTAGACCTTTTGTAAATGGATCCGACACATTATTGCTTGACTTTACGTAGTCAATCGTGATAATTCCTCAAGAGAGTAATCACCTAACGGTTTTATGTCTTCATCGTATATGACGAGATTTATCGTTATACATAACGCTCCCAGCCCTTCAAATTGCCGCTTGACTATCACAATGTATGCATATTGGTGTCAATTGTTTGGGCCAAAATGGAATGTCTTCCAAGAAATTGCGGAGCTATTCAGCTTCTTCATCAGCATTAACTAAGGTTATGAACTCAGCCTCCATTGTAGAGCGGACAATACAAGTTTGTTTGGACGACTTCCAAGATACCGCTCCTCCACCAATAATAAATACATATTCACTTGTGGATTTAGAATCAGATGAATCGGTGATCCAATTTGCATCACAGTATCTCTCAATCACCGCAAGATATTTACTGTAGTGTAAAGCAAAGTCCTGGGTATGTTCTAAATATCCCAAAACTCGTTTCATTGCCATCCAATGAGATTGACTTGGATTGCTCGTGTATCTACTCAATTTACTTATAGCACAAGCTATATCTGGTAATGTAAAATTCATGATATTCATTAAGTATCCCAACACACGAGCATAATCCAATTGTGATATGCTTTGGCCTTTGTTCTTTGCTATTGCAAGATTCACGTCAATTAGAGTCTTTGCAACTTTAAAATCTAAGTGCTTGAATTTTTCAAGTACGTCTTAATATAATGACATTGTGACAATGACAGACCTTGAGGAGTCTTATGGATCTTAATCCCCAGAATTAAATCAACAGCTCCCAAATCCTTCATATCAAACTTGCTAGTTAGCATACGCTTGTCATTACTCATTATCAACATATCATCCACATATAAGCAAACAATGACTGCGATTTGGAACATTTTTTATGTACACATATTTATCACGTCCATTTATCTTAAAACCATTTGACAACATTGTTTGGTCAAATTTCGCATGCCATTGTTTGGGTGCTTGTTTTAGTACGTAAAAGGACTTAACAAGTCTACATACCTTCTTTTCTTTACCTGGAACCACAAACCCTTCGGGTTGTTCCATGTAGATTTCTTCCTCCAAATCTCCATTTAAAAAGTCCGACTTAACGTCCATTTGATGAATTTCAAGACCATAAACTGCAGCTAATGCTACTAACGTTCGCATGGACATAATTCTTGTAACTGGAGAGTATGTATCAAAATAGTCAAGACCTTCTCATTGTCTAACCTAGATCTTGGGATCTCCAATCATTAAGGGGCCGTTGTTTGATGAATAATTCCATATTCTAAGCATAGGAGATTCATATTCACCACCCTATCACTTCTTATCATTTTGATTTTCTTGTTAAGTTGCGTTTCAACTTCATTTTTGTATTGCTTGAATGCGTCTATTGCTTCATCTTTACTATTAAGTATGTAAACATAGCAATATCGAGTATTATCGTCAATAAAAGTTATGAAATACTTCTTTCTACCGCGAGATGGTATTGACTTTATGTCGCAAATATCTGTGCGAATTAAGTCTAAAGGATTTGAATTCCTTTCAACTTACTTATAAGGATGTTTAACATACTTAGATTCTACACATATTTGACATTTTGATTTGTCGCATTCAAACTTAGGCAATACTTCCAAATTAATCATTTTTCGCAAGGTTTTATAATTGACATGACTCAAACGTATGTGCCATAAATCATTTGACTTAAGTAAGTAAGAAGAAGCTGGAATTTTATTATTCTGAATGACCATTACATTCAGTTTGAAAAGGCCCTCAGTGAGGTTACCTTTTCCTAAAAACATCTCATTTTTACTTATTACAACCTTATCAGATACAAAGACACACTTGAACCCGTTCTTAACAAGAAGTCCAGTAGAGACTAAGTTCTTCCTAATCTCGAGAACATAAAGGACATTGTTCAGAGTCACCACCTTGCCAGAAGTCATTTTCAGAAATATCTTGCCACATCCTTCAATTTTGGCCGTTGTAGAATTTCCCATAGAAAGCGTCTCTTCGGGTCCAACTGGAGCATATATAGCAACCGCTTCTCTAACAGCACAAACATGGCGAGTGGATCCAGAATCAATCCACCACTCTTTAGGGTTTTCCACCAGGTTGCATTCAGAAAGTGATGCGAGACTAAATTGCATAGTTTAACATGTGATATACCTTACATTTTATGAGCATTA
>ML385496.1:0-63648 GCA_005239525.1 Nicotiana knightiana | reverse complement strand
TATATATATATATATATATATATATATACTGGCTCATTCTCATCATGACCATTTGGATTAAAACTGGTTAACTATCCTTGTCAAATCATGTTTTAATTATTAAAAACCGAGTGTATTTCTTTTAAAGTATTTAAACTAATAAGAAGGAGTCTTTAGTAAATGACAGAGTCGGCTTGCCTGACCCCGTTGTTGGGTGCCATCACGACCTCAGTTAGGATTTTGGGTCGTGACAGATGCTATAGGCTAATAAACTTAGGACCCCTTTAATTCCTGTTTTAAAGTAATCTCTATTTGTTTAAACTACTTTATTTCCTTAAAGACTAATTCGCTTAAATTAATTTTGGCTGGGACCCATTGTTGTAGACCTTGAGGGGTGCCTAACACCTTCCCCTCAAGGTAATTTTGAGCCCATACCCAATCTCTGGTGATGTAAACCGATTTATGAGTTATTTACTTTATGTGTCGTAACGCACCTTAATCAGTTAGGTGGCGACTCTTCAAATCCCATACCCCGTACCAATACGAAGGGAGTTGTCCCGAAATTTCTAAACCCGGACTCCGCGAGGGAAAAAGGGGGTGCGACAACATGGCGACTCCGCTGGGGATAATTAGGCTCTTACCATGAAAAACTTGCTTTTATGAATTAGTCTTAAGCATGCTTTATTCTGTTAATATGTGTGCACCCTTTCTCTTTATGTGAATTTAATTGCCTATTTTTTTTTCAAGAATTTATGATTTCCTTTACTACAGAAACTGACTTGTCTCCTTGTTTTCTCTCCTAAACGTCTTTCAATTATTAAATACCGAATTTATCATTTTTAACATGCAAATATGTGACAACGTGCTACTTACTGTTGCATAAATCATGCTCAACATCATATTCCACTTGTGCATAATCAATCCAATAGCAACGCTTGATGAGTGTTTGTGCCCTTCCTATATATCACCCTTTAAATTCGGAAAGGCTTATTTGCGATAAAACTAGTCAATCAGCAGTGCAGTCGATGGTTCCATGACTTTCCCCCTCAAGTCATCCGCTTGATAGTACCAGTCTAGACCTCAATAGAAACCTTACTCTGATTAATTGTACATGCATCATGGTCAAACCTAGTCGGGTTAATATGTTGTCCACATAATAACCCTTTAAGACAAACCTTGTCCAAAAGTCCACCGGGGTTTTCATAATCCCAACAGACACAACCACGATTTATACATTAATTTGGAGAAATAAGTGCCAATATACTAATCACTAATATATAAGTAGTTGAATCTGGAAGGGGAAAGGGTCTAACCTTATTTGTTTTGCAGAAATGAGGAACGAAGTCCCCAAGTTCGGTATGGTCCAAAGAATACCACCATTGTTGCTGGATTAGTGGGAGGACCTTTCTCCAACTGAAAAAGACCATGTGAAAAGGGTCCTCGTAAACTTACCCTCTTTTACTGGATATCCAACCAAACAATATGTTGATCGAAGCGGCCACTGTGTTCTGGGACAGAGAAAGGTCCGTGTTCCGTTTTGGCAACATAGAAATGACTCCTCTCTTGGAGGAGATAGGAGGATTCGTTGGATTACCTTGGGACGGTCTGGGTTTATTGGTGCCGAAAAACCGTATCGTTAGAGGGTTTCTGAAAATGATGGGTTTGAAAAAGAACGATGATTTGGAGTGCCTGAAGTAGTCCTACATACCCTTTGACTGCCTCTATGAACAATACAGCCATAGAAAATCCTATCGTATCTTCCATGATGAATTCTCTATCACTTCCTTGGGTCATATTCACCGCAGGGTTTTTGTGTTCGTTGTTTGCTTCTTAGGTATGATAGTATTTCCAAGAAAAGGAGTCAGGATTCACACTAGACTGGCCATGGTAGCCAAAACCTTAATGGAGGGGATCGAGGGGAAAACATATACCATTGTCCCTATGATCATAGCTGACATCTACCGAGCCTTGGACCGCTGCCAGAAGGGGTTTAAACACTTTGAGGGTTGTAATATGCTACTACAGGTTTGGTTATTGGAGCATCTTCAAAGGGGTCAATATCATCAAGAGTTTCCACGAAGGGCGTGGAATGATCATATAGCATTCCATAAACCTAAGAGAATGACTTACATCCCAGACAGGTTTGCTCAACCGAAAAATGCTACAGAATGGGTGCAGTTTCTTGACAATTTAACTGAGGACCAGGTTTAATGGATGTTCGAATGGTTCCCTACCGGTGAGTTCATTATCAGATCTAGGGACGCTCCGCACTTGGTGTTGATCGGGTTAAGGGGCATATATCCTTATGTTCCCATCAGGGTTATGAGACAGGCAGACATGAAGAAAGTCATACCGCGAGTTTCTAAAATGAGTTATTACAGGGCAGATTTTCCAGGATGATGACATCCCGTACAAATGTGAAGCTCAGCATATGTGGCATCTAAAGGTTATTGTATAAAAGGACACCATCGAGCCAGATAGGTACCACGCAAGCCATGTATGCTTTTACCTATCATGATTGGAAGACAGCATAGCAGGGGTATTTGAGTCGGGAGTCGGTCGGGGGAACAGGGTCATAGACGAAGTTGCTGAAGCCCAAGTGAAATACAATAAACTGCGCAAAAGGATTCATGAGTCCGAGGCCGAGCATCTGAAGCAACATAGACTGATATGGAATTGATCAATGAATGGAGGGAAAGGGCTATCAAATCTAATGAAAGGCTAGAATATTTGGAGCAGGGTCTGATGGAGCTGGAGGGGAAGACGAGGAAAAGAGTCGCCGATTGCCAGAATGTTGAGGGAAGCGAAGGAGGACATCTAGCAAGAGTATACCTGTTGTTGGGCATGCATGACCTGGGGAACTTGATCAACATAGCCAAGAAGATCAAGCTTGGGGAAGGTCCTTCTAGGACCAAGTAGATTAGATTTACCTGCTTTTCAAATGTAATAAGACCAAGTGTCATTAATGACTTAACTTATTTAGTGTCATTTTAGATTCATCAACTTTTATATTAATGAAATGAGGCAATTGTTGGCACTAAAATTCTCCAAATCAACTTATCGCTAGGCTTACCTAGGGTACAACGAGGCTCCCAAAATAGGACGCGAATTTACATTCCTGCAATATGTGTTTATATACTGCAAATACTTCTTTTCAGAACTCTTACTGACTTGGCTACCTTTTGTTTCTCTTTCTTTTGATTATTCTCATCCCCCCAAGGTTGGTTCGCGCATACTGGTATCATCAGCTTATCATACCAGATCCAGAGGCACTCCACCTTCTCCTCCTCCTAGTCCACCAAAAGGCAAAGGAAAAGCAAAACTGGATGATATGAACGGCATCATAACAGACAACATTGCACATGTTGAGAATGTGGAAACTTCCGATGGTCGGGGCACTCAAGCCCCAAATGATGTGGTTTCACGACTTGAGCAGAAAATACTCGAACTTCAGGGCGAGCTTGAGCAGGTCTGTAGCTTAGAAAACCTCTCTCTCACACTCAACATCCCAGACATCAATCACCCAAACACCCAGAACCCTGTACCACCTCAAAACACACCCAACAAAAGCCCACATAATCCTCCTGCACCTCACCAGTATACAACCCCACCTCAAATCAACCTCTCCCTCCTCAATCTGGAAAACCACCTATCACACTCCCCAAAATACCCCACAAATTATTCCCAAACCCCAAACCTCCACCAATGATCATCATTATGCCCAAACTCCTGGCCTTCACCATAACAACCCTGTAAATGTGGAAACCCTACCTCACTCCACTCAACCAATATCCTATACACCAGAATCCGTTGAGAAGGACCTGCTCATCAAAAACATGGCGGAGGAGCTAATGAAGTTGACAAGTCGAGTTCAGAGTGTTGAAGGGGGTAAATGGATAGAAGGGTTGAACTATGAGGATCTATTCATACAACCAGATGTGGAACTGTCGGAGGGTTACAAGCCTCCCAAGTTTGAAATATTTGACGGAATGGGTGACCCCTAATTTCATCTGAGGACTTATTGTGAAAAGCTCGTAAGGGTCGAAAAAGATGAAAGGATTCGAATGAAGCTCTTCTTGTCCTGGTACATAAGCCAGAATCCTAAGAAGTGGGCCAATTGTGTGAGCATGTCATCCGACTTCATGGATAGGTTCATATTTAATACGGAGAATGTGTCGGATGTCTTCTATATCCAGAACTTAAAGAAGAATCCAATTGAGACTTTCCGCGAGTATGCTACTCGGTGAAGGTCGGAAGCAGCCAAGGTTAGACCAGCATTAGACGAGAAACAGATGAACAAGTTCTTTGTCAGGGCACAAAATCCACAGTATTATGAAAGGCTAATGGTTATTGAGAACCATAAGTTCTCTGATATCATCAAACTCGGAGAAAGGATTGAAGAGGGTACTAAAAGCGGGATGGTGACAAATTTTGAGGCACTGCAGGCCACGAACAAAGCATTGCAATCAGGTGGTATATCGAAGAAGAAAGATGTGGGAACAGTAATCGTTGCCCAAGGACCCAAAACTCTACTTGTATACCATACCCCTCCCATTCATTTTGACAGAAGAATGTGCGAGACTACTTTTAGTAGTGTTAAGACACTATTCCTGTAAATGACTTTTTAGCTTAAATGATTAAAAGGAACATCTTCTGTTGAAGTGTGAATACATATTCCTTGTTTTCTTTATAAATAATAAAAGAACAGGACCCTAGGATTATTGGAAGTTAGACATTCTAATAAAAAGCAAAATATATATGGATGTCAATATGTTAATCTAAGAATAGTGTACAACTATTTTTTTATGGTTTATTAAGTAAGAGCACAAATAAATATGCATACATGCTCCTATTATGAATGTGGGTGTTAATGAAGGCTATATGAGGTTCTGTTAAAGGATTTTATCTTAGATTAATCTTGTAGGTAAGAATTTTATTTTTCAGAATGAGTGCATTTAAGCATTATTAAGAGGGTAAGTTTTGATAATGAATCTGTCAGGAATCTAAAGAATTAGAATAATACCAATGTGAAGAATAAAACTGAAGAAAGTCTAAGTAGGCTCACGTGCGCTTTGGAAGATTTGTTCCCATAAGGTCCATGTGTATTCCCTTTGAAGAATCTACATCTACATCCTTTTAGTGTTACTAAAGAGTGTGCCATCAGATGTTTTAATATCTGGTTTTAAGACTTGAAATAAAAATAGGAAATCATGTGTTTTGTGTGTTAAGGGATATGTATTTTTGTGTGTTAAAGGATATCAGGTGTTGCAAATACAATAGCATGAATGAACTCCTCGAACGAGTTTGATTTCTTGTTTATAAATTCTTAGTTTACTGCTACATTCTGTTTGCTCCTCTTTAAATCTCTTTCTTTTTTTTCTAATTCTGGTTTTCTTTGTGTCTTTGCATATGCACGCGGAGTAACAAGAGTCTTAATGCGAGACTCCCCTACCCAAGCATGGAGTTATCACATCCCTTATTCTTAGAAGGCACCTAGCAAGAAAACAAGCGAATCGCTTGGGGTCGCCTATGGCGGCTTTTGTTTTTACTTACTCTGTATGTTTGTTAATCTGAGTGATTTGTTTTATTTGGGCCTATGATTGATGATTTATTTTATCATATAAATTTACTACTATAATTTTGGCAAGGTATCTTGTTGAATAATGACGTAAAAGGATACAATATACTTAGTATTTTGGGGTTTATCTTATATGGTACTTGGTAGCTAAATCTTATTCTGTTTGTGGCATTTACACAAATTGTCGATTTTATTTTACGTCAATTTTAAGAGCTTTTTAAAATCAACAATTTGAATTTAAGTTCAAATTTGTCAATGGCCAGTTTAATTTTGCCAACATCTAATATAGAGATACTTAACATTTTTAGCAACATTTGGCCATAAGAAAATGTTTCCTTTTTCATTGTTCAAATTCAATTCATCTTAAAAATGGTCTTTGGAGCGTTCTTCTGGGCATATGTCCAACTAAAGGTTATACTTATTTCGTAACATTTTAGTATATGGAATATATTATCATGTGTTATTTTTCAACTATGTATAAAAAAAATATTAAATTATGCAATTATATTTTCACATTAGATTAATTAATCTAGGTTTGGCTGGTTAATCATAATTAACGGATCATATAGGGTGCTTTAACAATCTTCCCTATAGGATTAATTAGAACCCTTACCTTCTAATGTTAATCAGACCGTAAAACAGAGTTAACTTTAAGCATTATTTAGCTAAAGTTGGTATCCTAATTCACCTTCAAATAATTTGGTGGCGATTCTTTAATTAATTAGACTTCAGGATTACCAATATGTTATACTCTAATTTGACCCGTATTAAAATGGGGTATAACACTATCTTTATTAGAACAGAATGTCCACAACTTTCAACAAAAGAGTCAAACCAAGACAGTTCACACCAGGACAGCTGGTGTTAAAGAAGATCTTTCCGCATCAAGATGAAGCCAAAGGAAAATTCTCTCCCAACTGGCAAGGTCCTTACATGGTTCACAAATTAGCCCTCATACTCGCAAAAATGGACGGACAAATCTGGCCAAAGCCTATCAATACATATGCAGTCAAACGATATTATATGTAAACTATTTATGTCCCCTCATATGATTTAAATTGAACTACGCGCGACCTGATTCCCGTTTAAGAGGGGATACATAGGCATCCCTGTGGGTTCAGTCACAATTCAATAAAAAATTTATTTTACCCATCATCATAAACTGGGGTAGAATTTTGAGGACCGAAGCAAGTTCAGCCAATCGTAGGATATAGAGTAGTCAGAAATGTTGTCTAGTTAACTGGGGCAGAATTTTGAGGAGGACCCTCAAAATTCTACCGCAGAAGAAGTCGTGATGTCTCTGATCGTGTCACAGTCACCAGTTCATCTAACCAATTTCTAAACTGTATTTTACTATGTCTTTAAAAACTATGCACAGTTTTGAAATAAACTCTGCTTTAGCAAAGGCTGCCCCAATAATTTGAACAGGATCTTCAGACAGAGCGGAGCAAATCAAGCAAGCAGACGAAGGCACGAACCAACATTCCCCCTGCAAAACTCACAATTTTTCATTGCATGAGACTAAGCTCCCCATGGAACTCATTCCCAGCTAAGAAATACTCTGCTATCACCTATTATTTATTCATTGCATGAGACTAAGCTCTACCTCAATCCTGCATGAGGCTAAGCATTGCCTCCACCTTGCATAAGGTTAAGCACTACCTTCTCCTTGCATGGGACTAAGCCCTGTCCCGCACCTTGCATAAGGCTAAGCTCTGCCTTTTATTTGCATGAGACTAAGATCTGTCTCAATATTTGCATGAGGCTAATCCATGCCTCCCTATCTAGATAAGTCTAAACATTTCCTTCTCTTTTCATGGGTCTAAGCCCTGTCCCGAACTTTGCATGGGACTAAGCCCTGTCCCGAACCCTGCATGAGGCTAAGACTTGCCTCCCTATCTGCATAAGGATAAAAATCGCCTTCACTTGCATAAGGCTAAGCCCTGCCTTCTCTTTGCGTGGGACTAAGCATTGTCCCGAATCCCGTACGAGACTAAGCATTGTCTCCCTTGCATTATTTATTCTATTATCTCGGGCTAAGCTCTACCCTCAACTCCATACAAGACTAAGCCTTGTCTTGTCACTCCTAGCATCATGTCTTTTCACCTCATGGGATGAAATATCGCCAGCTTGTCTGAAGACATCATAGTCTGAAGGCACCATCCTCATAGCCGGAAGACACCATTCCATGGCCTAAGGATCTCTCAAACTTGAATATTATTATTCAAAGTCGTCATGGTTCGGAGACACTATTTTCATGGACCGAGAACACCATTTCATGGACTGCGAATCCCTTACCGCTCAATTCATGGCCCGGGACATCATGGTCTAAAGACGTCATCCTCAACCATCCAAAGACAATCCTCATGGTCTGAAGGAAATTTGCATCATGTTTAAATTTACGGAAAGATGTATGCTTGTAGTACATCTTTTATTTGCAAGTAACCCCATGAGAAACCATTACCCCAATGTGAGCAACCCCTCTCCATTTCCTTCACTGTAACCATTTCACCTATTCAAAACCTTGTGTCCGTTCTTCTGATAACTTCATCGGTATATTTCGCTGGTGAATCCAGAACTATACATGGCCTAATTCCTCTAAAACCAGGGTTATGTAGGCAGCTTGGAAACCAGAGTGTGGCCTATGTCTCTCAAATCACCCTACTCGGTCAAAATTGGCCATCATATCTTTACCCGATAACTCTTCCATCCTTCCCGGGTAAAGAGGGGCAGCTGTTGATACCCAATTTTTTCCTATATTATTTTTAAAATGCATATATATCTTCAAAACAATTCATGAACATCAATTAATATTTTTCCATAATTTTACATTTTTAAAAGATTTTTAATTAATTTATCCTAGTAATTTATTATATAAACAATTACTAATTGCATCACAAATGGTTTTATGATAATTTTATTTGCTTAATTTTACCAATTATATTTATACTAAGCTTTAATTATTTCATGAATAGCGATATTTACATTTCAGGGTTATAATTGCAATAACTTTACAATAATAGCCCACAAATGCATAATTACTTTATTTCACAAGAAAATGATATTTTGTATTTTTATAATATTAAATAATTATTTTAAATCATTTTTATGCATCAATAGAATTTTTTGTTATTTATTAGCTATTTTATAAATTATTTATCAAATTAATTGAGTATTTAACAAATGGCCTCTTTTAATTTAATTTCATTTTTTTCTAATCTAGCCCAAATTTTTACCCCAGACTAATTAAAATCATAGCCCAAATANTTTTAACCCCCCCAACCCCCCCCCCCCACCCTCCAGATCAAATCTTGGTCGTTGATCTCAAAAGATCAACGGTCCAGGATCATTTTCCTTTTTTAATTACACCAAACGACCCCTAAACCCTAGTTATTTGTCCAACACAGGTGCCCATGTTTCCCTCTTCTTCTTCGTTCTCTCTGAAATTATCCCTAACCCTAGCCGCCGTCACCAGAAACCCTCCGTTCCATAGGGTTTCCCTTTGATTTTAGGCCCCGTCGGTATCCTATCTTCACTGATTGTTCGATTTTGTTGTTATTTGAAGGAATCTCGAAGAGATTCAACTCAAATTCGGTCTAAAATTTTCATTTTTTTCGATGAACCTGCATGGGTTCATCTTCGTGTTTGTGAGTACTACTATCTTCACGTCTATGGCTTAAACCTCTAGTTCCAAACCATTTCTCATTCCTGTCATTTTTTCAAAAAAACCTAGTCACTTTCTACTCGACTTTGTTCATATCTTTGTCGATCTGAGATGATTTTAAGTGTATCTGATATTTCTCTTTAAAAGTCTTGTGTTTTTCTTATTATTAACCGATTTTAGTTTTCCTCTAAAACTAGGGTTTCATCTCTTTGAGTTTCTGTAAAAAATGATAAAAATTTAAGTGTTTAATTTTGGTTTTCTTTACTTATTCGACTGATTTTCATGTCTATGTTCTAATCCCTAGAGTTTCTAATTACTTCACTATTTGTTCTGATATTTGCACGTTATTCTTTGTCCTATCAATTAACAGAAATTGCCTGATTTTATTCGCCTAATTAGGGTTCGAAATTATATTTTCTGTTGAGATTGGTATTTCTCTGTGATTTTTACTTATTTTTTTATTATTTGTGACTCATGATTGATACCACTTGCCTTAATTAGGTTATTAGTCTGATTTATGGGATTTAATTACCTTAACCGACCCCGAGATGGTCTTTGATTGATTTGTTTACCCTATTAAATTCCTAACTTGGTTGTTAATTGATTCTCCCCAATTTAAGGGGTGTTTTCCGGATTCTATTGAATTATTTATCGAGTTTAGCCCCCAATTAACTGGTTGATTTTATTTGCCTGTCTTATTTGTGAACTCTGATTTTCTTTACCTTATTTGTCTTCTCTACTGAATGCTATATAAACCCCATTTTGATTTTATTTAAACACACGAACACACACAGAAAGATACAGAAACACACACACAAACTCTTATTCTCACACCCTCTCAATTGTAGTCTTTCTGTCACTTCTATTTGATGCTCTGTCTAGCCAGCTGAAAGCCAAGGCTAGACCTTTGGATTCTACTTGCTTTCATCTTTCCGTTTACTACTTCTTAAATGGTATGCTCCTATTTCTGTTATCATACTCTATTCAACATGCTATGTAGTTGAACCTATGTCCTCCCTGTTTATTGCTCTTGATCAGCATGACTTAATTCATGTTAACTTGTCCTGTCCTATATGATAGTATGGTTAGTATATTCCGGTTTGATCCATGACACTTGTCTACTTGTTTCTCAACTAGCATGTTTCAATTCCTGCCATGTTTATGTATTTTTTTAACCTTAACATATTCCTAGTCAATTCATGATTCCTGTACTAATATGCTTTAAATTCCTGTTACTTTCTCTGTATGGCTGTCTGATTAGTCATTTAACTTCAGCATGTTTCTGTTTGATCCATGATACTTGTTTATCTGCTTCTGAACTAGCATGCTTTAGTTTCTATCACTCTACTCTGCACTATGTGTTCTTCTGGCTGTTTACTCTTAATTTCAGCATGTTGCTCTGATCCCACCTAGTAATAGTTAATCAACTAAGCCAATTTATACAATGTGAAACCTTGTTCTGTTTATTGTCAAACTACTGGAATTCATACCTGAATTTAACCTGCTAAATATGGTTCTGTCTTTCTTGTAGTTTTTGTAATCTTATAATTTGTTCACCTCTAAGTCCAAACTATTTTTTCCTAAAACTATCTCCTACTTTTATATACTATTTTCAACTCCTACTTTTAGATATCTAGGGTCTTGCCCCCCTCCCCCCCCCCCCCCCCCCCCCCCCTCCCCCACAGTGTGAGCACTGCCTAGGAGTCCATGAGACTCCTCCGAACTCTGACACATTGGGTCTGGCCTTCCAAACTTGTTTACAAAAACTGTTTCTGTGAAAAAGTTCTGGTATGAGCATTGCCCGGGGTCTTGAGGCCCTTGGGAACTTTGACACACCAGAAGCCCATTAGATGTACTATGGACTGCTGGTGTACTCCAGACTTGATTGAAGGCCTGACTTCCAGGTTGACTTTGAGCCTGCCAAGGCTCCCTATAGTATAGTGATTTTTATTATGTAATTTATTTGTATTGGTCTGTAATAATAACCTTTGTAAACAGATATGGGGGTTATAAGTAAAATTTGGGGAGGGATTTTATATATCTTTGTCATATCCGGGTAGAAATCATGCTTATAGGTTGTTGTGGTGATTTCTTATGTGCATTAGAAACCATGCCTATAGGGTTTATCTTATTATCCTGAATTTTCACACTCTGCATCCTAGAAATCCTGCTTCTAGGTCGTTTATCAATTCTGTATCAATAATCATGTTTTCAAAATCTCCATGTGTGCATAATAAATCATGTTCCTAGGATCTTCCTTGTTGAACCTGATTGGAAATTGGTTAACGCCTTTACTCGCTTAGATATCATGCCCATAGGAAATAAGTGTAAAAACAGCTTCAACACTTAAAAATCATGCCTATAGGAAGTAAGTGTAAAAATTAGTTTCTGCGTTTAGATATCATGTCTATAGGAAATAATACTTGTAATCAGTTTCAGCATATAGAAAGCATGCCTATAGGATCTAAAAAGATGAAATCTGCCTGTTAAAATCAATCACTAGTTTACAGTTTAGATACTATGTCCATAGGATTCTGCCCGATCATCACTTAGGCAAGCCTGTAGGATAATTGAGATCTTGGGTTTAAAATTGTGATTTTCTTTCTGTTTGAAACGTGCCCAAACTCAGTAAGTGATAAAAATCAGTAGGCAAACTAATAGATACTCACAGCCTCACTTTAATACAGCTGTTATATATTCTGTTTATGCTCATTTAGATATCCTGCCTATAGGATCCTAAATCATTAAAAAATCGCTTGTCTGAATAGCGTGCATTTGTTTGTGTATTTGTGGAGGTAAACATGAACCCTCTTAATTGCTCCTTATGTGACAGTCCTACTTTATTTTTGTTTATCGTTTAGTTTTCTCCTTTTAAGCCTCATAGGTGAGTCTAGAACTACCTTACATAGAGGTCCTAAACACCTCTAGGGACATAGGTATGGGACAGGTAGTGCACGCATAAGGTACATACTAGATGTTATTAGAATGCTTAGGTAATAATTGAAAAGGGGAAGGGTAACTAGGTAGTAAAGGATATGATGACATGTGCGCTAATGCTACGCGTAACACTTCTATTTGAGGAATACCAAGTATTGCATAGAAGTGATCCTATAGTCTAATAAGCTTAGGAACCCTTTAATTCATGTTTTAAAGTAATATCCATTTGTTTAAACTGCTTTATTTCCTTAAAAGACTAATTTGCTTAAATTAAGATTGGTTGGGACCCACTGTTGCGGACCTAGATGGGTGCCTAACACCTTCCCCTCAAGGTAATTTCGAGCCCTTACCCAATCTCTGGTGATGTAAATCGATTTATGAGTTATTTTCTTTAGGTGTCATATCGCACCTTAATCAGTTAGGTAGTGACTCTTAAAACTCCATACTCCGTCCCAAAAGGAAGGGAGTTGTCCCAAAATGTCAAAACCCGGACTCCGCGAGGAAAAAAGGGGGCGCGACAAATACCGATTGAACTCTTCTATTATTATTCTCTCGCAGATGGAGAGAACACGTACCTCATCTTCCGTTGACCAACAGCCGGACCCTCCAGCAGCAGCAACTCCTACAAGGGGCAGAGGCCGAGGCCATGCTAGAGGTAGAGGCAGGGGCAAGACTTAGCCCAGTGCTCAAGTAGCAGCTCCAGCTGCGAGGTCTCAAACAGAGCTCGGTGGAGAGGCTCCAGCTCAGACCGTTCTGGCGGGACCAGCTCAGGTCCTAGAGGGGTTTATTGCTACCCCGGTGCTTCAGGATGCCTTGGTCTGACTAATGGGCCTTATGGAGAGTGTAGCCCAGAATGGCGCATTTCCCATGGCAGCAGTCGTATCTCAGGAGGCTGGAGGAGGAGTCCAAACTCCTGCTACCCACACTCCGGAGCAGATTACTCCTCAGGTTTAGACTCCAGCAGCCCACCCAGTTGGGTTAGTTCAGCTAGTTCTGCAGCACCGCTCGTTGATGGGACAGTTATGTCCTCCGATGCTTTGTGGAGATTGGATAGGTTTATCAAGCTTTTCCCTGTTCATTTCAGTGGTGCCACTTCAGAGAACCCCCAGGAGTACCTTGATAGCTATCATGAGGTTCTTCGGAACATGGGTATCTTGGAGACCAATGGGGTCTACTTTGCTGCTCTCCAGATGACTGGTTCTGCCAAGAAATGGAGGGATTATCTGTTGACTAGACCAGTTGGATCACCTGCTCTTAGTTGGGATCAGTTTTCACACCTCTTCTTGGAGAAGTTTCTACCTATTACTACTAGAGAGGAGCGCCGCCGTCAGTTTGAGCGTCTCCAACCGGGCAGCATGACTGTTACGCAATATGAGACTCGTTTCATGGATTTGGCTCGTCATGCTACTATTTTTCTACCCACAGAAAGGGAGAGGGTTAGGAGAAAGGGAGCGAGATCTCTTTCAAGGATGCGGACAATGTGGCCCGGCGAGTTGAGGTGGTTCTTGGATTGGGAGGTCATGGGTTAGATAAGAGACCTCTCCATTCCGGTGGATTCAGCGGTGCCTCATCTGGAGGGGGGTACTTTTAGTAGAGGCCATTCTTTAAGGACATTCCATTCAGCACTTCAGGCATCCCATGGTGCCCCAGGTGGTCGCGGTCCTTACATATCTTATTCTGATCAGCCATCTCCTATTAGTGCACCTTCTCTTTAGAGTTTTCAGGGTTGTTATACAGGTCGACAGGATCAATTTGCCGGCCAGTCGTCTCAACAGCCGAAGTCTTGTTATACTTGTGGTGACCCGAGGCACATTACTAGATATTTTCCATGCGCATCGAGTAGTTCTCAGTATCAGGGTTCTCGTGCTATAATTTCGGTACCAGCTGTCGCACCACCTGCCTAGCCAGTCAGGGGTAGGGGTCAGGTAGCCAGAGGTAGGGGCAAGATTGTTAAAGGTGGAGGCCAGCCCACTAGAGGTGGAGGTCCGCCTATCAGAGGTCGTCCTAGAGACATGGTTCAGGGTGGTGGGGCCCAGCCCCAATTTTATGCATTTTCAGCCACACCTGAGACGGAGTCATCCGATGTTGTTATCACAGATATCGTTTCAGTTTGTAATAGAGATGCTTCAGTTCTGTTTGATCCAGGGTCTACTTACTCTTATGTGTCATCTTACTTTGCTTCATATTTAGTTGTGCCCCGTGATTCCTTGAGCGTACCTGTATATGTGTCCATGCCCGTGGGGGATGCTATTGTTGTAAATCGTGTATATTGCTCGCGTGTGGTCGTTTTTGGGAGTCTTGAGGCCAGGATAGACCTTTTGCTTCTTGATATGGTTGATTTCGATGATTTGGCATGGATTGGCTATCATCTTATTATGTTATCTTGGACTGTCATGCCAAGACAGTGACATTAGCTTTGCCAGGGTTGCATCGACTAGAGTGGAGAGGGACTCCTGGTCATTCATCCAACAGTGTTATTTCTTATACGAAGGCTCGTCGCATGGTCGAGAAGAGGTATTTGGCTTATTTGGCTCATGTTCGTGATTCTAGTGCTGAGGTTTCTTCTATAGAGTCGGTGCCTATTATTCGTGAGTTTCCCAAGGTGTTTCCTGCAGACCTACCAGGGATGCCACCCAATAGGGATAATGATTTTTGCATTGATCTGGCTCCGGGCGCTCAGCCCATTTCTATTTCTCCATACTGGATAGCCCCCACCAGAGTTGAAAGAATTGAAGGAACAGCTGCAAGATTTGCTTGATAAGGGCTTCATTAGACCTAGTGTCTCGCCCTGGGTGCACCATTTTTGTTCGTGAAGAAGAAGGATGGATCGATAAGGATGTGTATAGACTACAGGCAGTTGAACAAAGTCACTATCAAGAACAAGTATCCGTTGCCGAGGATTGATGATTTGTTTAATAAACTTCAGAGTGACAAGGTGTTTTCAAAGATCGATTTGAGATTGGGCTACCATCAGTTGAAGATTAGGGCATCCGATGTCCCTAAGACAGCCTTTCGGACGAGGTATGGGCACTATGAATTTCTGGTGATGTCTTTTGTCTTGACCAATGCCTCCGTATCATTTATGGACTTGATGAATCAGGTGCTCAAGACTTATATGGATTCCTTCGTAATTTTGTTTATCGATGACATTATAATATACTCCCGCAGTCGGGAGGAGCATGAGAAGCACCTCCGGGTAGCGCTTCAGACTTTGAGGGACAATCAGTTGTATGCTAAATTTACAAAGTGCGAGTTTTGGTTGGATTCAGTCGCTTTCTTGGGTCACGTCGTATCAGTAAAGGGTATTCAGGTAGATCCTAAGAATATTGAGGCAGTCAAGAACTGGCCTAGACCCACTTCAGCCGCGGAGATCAGGATCTTCTTGGGTTTGACAGGTTATTACCTTCAGTTTATGGATGGGTTTTCATCTATAGCAACCACAATGACTAAGTTGACTCAGAAGAGTGCCCCATTCAAATGGTCGGACGAGTGTGAGGCAAGTTTTCAGAAACTCAAGACAGCAATGACTTCACCACCGGTGTTGGCATTGCCATCAGGCTCAGGATCTTTCACGGTATATTATGATGCCTCTCGCATAGGGCTCGGAGCGGTATTGATGCAGGAAGACAGGGTGATTGCATATGTGTCTCGAAAGTTGAAGATTCATGAGAATAATTACCTTGTCCATGACTTAGAGTTGGCAGCCATTGTTCACGCATTGAAGACTTGGAGGCACTATATTTGTGGCGTGTCGTGTGAGTTTTTCACGGATCATCGCAGCCTTCAGTATTTGTTCAAGCAAAAGGATCTCAACTTGAGGCAGAGGAGATGATTAGAGCTATTGAAAGACTATGATGTCACTATATTGTATCATCCGGTAAAGGTCAATGTGGTGCCGATGCACAGTGAGTATGGGCAGCCTGTCATTCATTCCAGTCGGTAAAAGACCGCTAGCTTAAGATATTCAGACCTTGGCCAACCAGTTTGTGAGGTTGGATATCTCAGAGCCCAGCCGTATTCTAGCTTGTACAGTCGCTCGGTCTTCCTTATTTGAGCATATCAGAGATCGGCAGTATGATGACCCTCACTTGATGGTCCTTAGGGACACAGTTGGGCGGTGGTTCCAAGTAGGTTACAGTTAGAGATTACGGTGTTTTAAGGATGCAGGGTCGAGTGTGTGTGCCTAATGTTGATGGTATTCGTGAGTTGATCCTTGAGGAGGCTCACAGTTCTAAGTATTCTATTCACCCGGGTGCTGCCAAGATGTACCGGGACCTACGACAGCATTATTGGTGGCGAAGGATGAAGAAGGATATTGTTGCTTATGTGGCTCGGTGCTTGAATTGTCAGCAGGTGAAGTATGATCATCAGAGACCCGGTGGTTTGCTTCAACAGATGGAAATTCTTGAGTGGAAATGGGAGCGTATCACTATGGACTTTGTTGTTGGACTCCAACGGACTCAGAGGAAGTTCGACGCCGTATGGGTTATTATGGATAGGCTCTGCACACTTCATTCATGTGGCAAATACTTATTCTTCAGATCGGTTGGCATAGATTTATATTCGAGAGATCGTTCGCCTTCACGGTGTGACCGTGTCTATCATTTCTGATCGAGGTACGCAGTTTACCTCGTACTTTTGGAGGGTAGTACAGTGTGAGTTGGGTACGCGGGTCGAGTTGAGCACAACATTCCATCCTTAGACGGACGGGTAGTCTATGCGTACTATTCAGATCTTGGAGGACATGCTACACGCTTGTGTTATAGATTTCAGAGGATCGTGGGATCAGTTCTTACCGTTAGCGGACTTTGCCTACAACAACAGCTACCAGTCAAGCATTCAGATGGCTCCCTATGATGCATTATATGGTAGACAGTGCAGATCGCCAGTTAGATGGTTTGAGCCGGGAGAGGCTCGGTTATTGGGTACAGACTTAGTTCAGGAGGCCTTGGACAAGGTCAAGATTATACAGGATTAACTTCGTACAGCTCAGTCCAGGAAAAAGAGTTATGCCGACCGTAAAGTTTATGATGTAGCATTCATGGTCGGAGAGAGGGTATTACTTGGGGTATCGCCCATGAAGGGTGTTATGAGATTTAGGAAGAATGGCAAGTTGAGCCCTATGTATATCGTGCCATTTGAGATTCTCGAGAGAGTGGGGGAGGTAGCTTATAGACTTGTGTTGCCTCCAGGGTTATCTCAGTTCATCCGGTATTCCATGTGTCCATGCTCCGAAAGTATCATGGTGACACATCCCACGTATTGGATTTCAGATTTGTCCAGTTGGACAAGGATTTGACTTATGAGGAGGAGCAGGTAGCCGTTCTAGACCAGCAAGTTCAACAGTTGAGGTCGAAGAGTTATCCTTCAGTTCGAGTGCAGTGGAGAGATCAGCCCGTTGATGCAGCTACTTGGAAGTCTGAGTCGGACATACGACATAGATATCCATACTTGTTCGCCAGTTCAGGTACCTTTCTATCTCCGTTCGAGGACGAACATTAGTTTTAGAGGTGGAGATTGTGATGACCCAAAGGGGTAATCTTATGATTTAAGACTCCATTCCGGGCTCGTTATCCTTAAAAGCCTTATTTTTATTCACCTCAATTTGCATGCTCAGTCCGGGTGTGAATCCGGAAAGACTTTATGTGAAAATTTATGAAATAATAATTTTTGGGATTTACAAATAACTTTTAGTTGACTTTGGTCAACTTTTTCTCCAACAGTCCCGGAAGGTCCATAGTAAAACATGGGACTTAGGCTATGCCCGGAATCGAATTCTGAGGTCCCTAGCTCGAGAAATGAATTTTTGATGAAAATTGTTATAATGAAATTTAAAAGGATTTAAAGAAATTGATTAATGTTTCAACTCCGGTACAGGTTTATTATAATGTTTAAGTCATGTCTTTGAAATTATGGTAGAAATCGGAGTTGATTTGACGTGATTCGGACGTCCGGTTGAGAAGATAGTAATTTTGAAGTGTTCTTGAGAAATTCATGAGTTTTGATGCTAAATCCGTAGTTTTAGGTGTTATTTTAGCGATTTGATTGCACGAGCAAGTCCATAGGATGTTTTTAGACTTGTGTGCATGTTTGGTTTGGAGCCCTGAGGGCTCGGGTGAGTTTCGGGTAGGTTTCGGGATGTTTTAAACTTAGAAAAATCTGTTGTTTTGATGTTGCTGGTGCACAGGAATTTTATGCTTCGCGATCGCGAAGTGCAAGCTGGGCTGGGGAGGAATTTGTTTTAATACACGAATGCGAGGCTTCGGTCGCGATCGCGGAGCACTGGGGGTCAGCTCTTCACGAACGCGACTGACCTTACACGAATGTGTAGTGTATTGTAGGTGGGATGGGGAATCATTGAGTTGCTCCTCGCAAACGCGAACACTGTGTCACGAATGCGATGGTCAGGGGGGACAAAACCATCGCGAATGCGAGCAGCTCTTCGTGAACGTGTAGGCCTTCTGGCCGCAAAGCATCGCGAATGTAACAGGTCATTCGCGAACGCGAAAAAGACCTGTCCAATGAATTAAAAACAGAACCTAAAACGGGAATTGGCTATTCTTTCATATTTTCAAAACCAAGAAGGCTTAGAGGGGATTTTCAAGAGATAAGTTCTTCCCCAAAGTGTTGGTAAATGATTCCAAACTACTCTCTCTCAATTACCCATTGTTTTTCATCAATTTTCAACCAAAAATCTAGGGTTTTCATGGTAGAAATTGGGGGTTTGGGTATGTCACGACCCAAAATTCATAAGGTCGTGATGGCGCCGGACACCATTGTTAGGCAAGCCAATCATTAAATAGTTAAGCTAAATTTCCTGTTTTAGCATTTTTGAAATCATTACCTTTCACTTTAACACGTAACAAATAAATAAAATCCATTAAGTAAAAATAGCAGTCCAATACACCATTTTAATAAAGTACATCACAACACATCCCATAAACTGGTGACACAAGTACATGAGCAATTTTTAAGAATTTTACAAATTCTACAAAGCTTGTCCGAAATACAAATTGGACAAGGAATAAAAATGAAAATACAATACATAGAGGAAGACTCTGCCGACTACAGGTCGTCTCCGAGTGATGCAGCTCGTCTAAGTCTCCAAAGTCAACCATATTGCTATAAAGGTACCTGTGCAACAAAATGCACAGCAAGTGTAGCATGAGTACGAAAACAACGTGTACTCAGTAAGTATTAGGGTATTAGGGTATATTTTATATAGTTTGAGTTTTTACAAGTATTAGGGTATATTTTTATTGGTTTGCCCGTTATTTGGCTAGTTTTGGAGCGCTGTATATCAATTGGAGTCGTGGAAGAGCTTGGAAGCCGATTATGGAATTTCGGAGCGAGGTAAGTCTCCTTTTACACATCAATTCTTCTTCTTTTTAGCTGCCAGTTAAAAACTTCCTTAGGCTGATAAACATGTATAAATCACAGGAAATACGCAGCATTTATCATGCGCAAACAAAGTGCCGAGGGTCGAACGGTGCGGACCAACAATAATAAAATGTGCACTGCCGAGGGTCGAACGGCTCGAACCATAGATGCATCTATTTTCGTCGCTCACGAATCGATCATGCGACGTTGTCAACATAATAATAATAATAAGGCTAACTTGCTCGCGAATCATACCTGCGACTCAGGTGCTCATATGTACACGTATTCACATAATAAATCCACATTTTTATCAAGAAAACAGCTTCTCAAGAAAATGATAAAATTCTCTTTAGGTGAACATGAAGATAGTATATAAATTTCTGGGAATTCATTTTCCACGTTTGACGAGGTTTTCAAATATTACAAATCTGGCCGGAACACAATTACGCAAGGAAGAATAAATTCTCTTTCTAGATGATTAAGAAAATGAACCCTAGTCTTCTTAGGTATTCAATTACTATTTCGATCATATTAGCGGTCTAATATTACTGGAAAGATCACAAGTACAACAAGTAAGGCATGCTAGTAGGTCCTAGACTACCCGGACATAAGCATATTAGTAGCTACGCACGGACTCCCGTCACCTAGTGTGCACGTATCCCCCGCAATTAATAGCATGTATTAATTTAGTTCACCTATGGGGGACAATTCTCCCTCACAAAGTTAGAAAGGAGACTTACCTCGCTCCGAAATTCCATAACCGGCTTCAAGCCCTTCCGACAACTCCAATTGATGCACAGCGCTCCAAAACTAGCCAAATAACGGGCAAACCAATGAAAATATACCCTAATACTTGTAAAAATTCAGACTATATAAATTCTCATCTCCGCTCGAAGTATTGACCAAAATGCCCTCGGGCCCTCGGGCCCTCGGGCCCACGTGCCCGGATTTCGAAATTTCTCAAAGATAATATCTACCCATAGACTTACTAGCTCAAATATATGATTTACTCTAATTTTCATGCTCAAATTCGTGGCTAGAATCCAATTAACAAATTTCTAGGTTTTTCTTCAAAATTCCATATTTTCCACAAATTCCCATACTCAAATATGTACCTAGACCATGCATTTAACTTAAAAAGAGTTGGGATAACTTACCTTGTGATCCTTGATGAAAATCCCTCCTTGAAGCTCTCCACAATTGCCCATACCAAATGAAAATAGGAGGAGAATTGTCAAAATTCCCGTTTTAAAACATTCTGCCCAGGCCTCATTTCTGCACCTGCGATCCAGCCTTCGCACATGTGCTCCCGCAGGTGCGCCCAAACTTCCGCACATGCGGCTTCCTCAGCTCCAACCAAAAATCGCACCTGCGGCGCCAAAGTCGCACCTGCGGCCAAAGCCTGCAGGTGCAGTCACACCAGATGACAGCAATCTCAGCACTTCTTCAAACTCCAAACTTGATCTGTTAACCACCCGAAATCTACCCGAGGCCCCCGGGACCCCGTCCAATTACACCAACCTGCTCCAAAACATAATGCGGACTTGATCAAGGCCTTAAATCACATCAAACAACGCCGAAATCATGAATCAAACTAAAATTCAAACTTTATGAACTTGAAATTTCCAACTTCTACATCCGATGCCGAAACCTATCAAATCACAACCGATTGACCCCAAATTTTGCACACAAGTCATATTCGACATCACGGTCCTGTTCCAACTTCTAAAATCGCATTCCAACCCCGATATCAAAATTTCCACTTCCGGTCGGATATCTCAAAAACCTTCAAATTTCTATCTTTAGCCAAATGACTTCAAAATAACCTACGGATATCCGAATTCACTTGCGATCGCGCTCCTAACTCCAGAATCACCATATGAAGCTATTCCCAGTCTCAGAATCCCAAACGAATATCAATAACACTGAAATGCTTTCCAACCCAAATTTATGAAATCCTTCTAAAATACTAACTTCCACAATATACGCCGAAACGCTCCCGGGTTATCCAAAATCCGATCCGGACATACGCCCAAGTTTGAAATCATCACATGAACCTGCTGGAACCTTCAGATCCTGATTCTGAGGTCATTTACTCAGAATCCCAATCTTAGTCAATTTCTCCAACTTAAGGCTTCCGAAATGAGAATTTTCTTTCCAAATTAACTCAAAACTTCCTGAAATTCAATTCCGACTACACCTACAAGTCATAATACCGGAAACGGAGCTGCTCATGACCTCAAAATGCTGAACGACGCGCTAGAGCTCAAAACGACCGATCGAATCGTTATATTTTCCCCCACCTAAATAGACGTTCGTCCTCGAACGTGCTAAGAACTGCTCTGGAGTTATCTGAAATCACTATTTAACACCTCGTGCCCCTGCCCGTGCTACCACAACCCAGTTGATCACATTAGCTTGATCAAACCTGAAGATATCCTCTTTTATCCATATAATAAGCTCAGAACCCAGTTCCAACACCTGAAATTTCTCTGCCAGACCTATTTCCAATATATAATCACCGTATCAACTACCACACGAGGTACCAAAACATGACTGCATACTTTTGCTAAATTTAGCGCCATACACCTCATATTTCATCATCCAATCACAATGACATTTCCCCGAACTTTAATGGCTAAAATTCCACCACTCTGATGCTCCCAATGCACCTTATGATATATATATATATATATATATATATATATATATATATCCTGCTATAATCCTGACGATACCACCACACGGAGGATATGTGCAGAAATTCTAACCAACTGCAAAGTTAACAAAATATTGAATCTCTCCTTTTTGACTAAAATCATCACCTCCTTACTAACAAAATACTGGCAATTATCCTGCAATATACTTCACATAATCTTATCACACCGATCCAAGATTTATAAATCTCGTCTTACCCAGTATGAACTGCTCAGACAACCAATCAGACATGACCAATAGTCTTACATGATGCCACAATGTGCCAATAGGCCACAATTCGAACATGATACATAAGGAATGACTCAGGAAGGGACTACTCAACTCACGCAACTAATATGGACGTTCCTCAAAAAATAAGAACTCATCATCACACTATTGCGGCGTGCAACCCGATCCAAATCATAAAATTCACATAAGGATATATACACGGAGCTGAATTGCTCACTATCACAAATTACTGAATACCGGTCACAAGCACGCTAAGTGCAGAATACCATTCTGGGGAGACTGATAGAACTATATGCTACAAAACTCAAGCACAGCTGAGGTGCGATATATAATCTGGATCTCAAGAGCCATCCTGCTCACATAACCTCATCACTACGTGGAATCTCAACACATAAGAAACTATCAAGCCGTTTCACAACTCACACGGAACAATCATAATATCACATGAATTTGACGAAGATAGAACAACACCTGATATTCCAACACCCCTCCTTGAGGAGCACTATACTGAAATGAACACATCTGATCGTATGAAGCCCATAATCTTGTTTAAATCCATTCATACACTTCAAGCCGATTCTGCTCGCAATGAACTAGGTTGATAGCCTTACCTGGGTCCAAAATAACCTACTTCCTCTCATAACATGCAAGAACAACCATCATAGCCGGGACAACACCCCACAATCCACAACCAGCTGGACCGAACGCCTTCCTGGCATAAATTTTCAAACAAGCAATATTGCACTTCCTTATACTTGGTCTAAATCTTCAATCAATCAGGTAACTACATGTCACACTTATACAATTTTCCTGTGGTCATGCTCCCACGACCCTCCACGAGGTAACCAGTCTGCACATCCATACCACCGACCACACTAACACTGCAAAACACATCAAGAACACATGACCAGGGTACAAGCCTCTTTCACTGAATATCGATCTCAGGTGACACTGAAGATAACACCATCCTACTCTGAACTTTCAAATCCCTTTTTCTTTAGCCCGATCTCATGACATCCTTGCCAACACTGAACCGCAATCTTGATCCTTACTTCCAATTACATACTGCTTACTGCACATGCATGCCAATATGAGATAGCGCATGAATTCCATCATAACTCTTAAACCACTAATAGGGTGAACACCCCGTCATATAGAAACCTTTTTTTTCCTTTTCCGGCCTCAATTCAAGAGAATCATAACAACACACGAGTGAATTCTCATAATCACAAAACAGATAAATCCTCAGGGAATAGTCTATACCCCCATGATCCTTTCGGGATCCGCCTACACCTGACAAGCCATAATACTTGAATGCTTCAAAATAAATCCATTACGGCGACCAACAAGTCTCGCACACACCGGCACAAACCACATGCATAACTTAACCACATTGAAGGAACTAATCACTGTCGCACATGTGCCATTCCAACCATGGCTAACCAATTTATCTTCTTTTAATCATCCTTAATCGCCTCAGAAACAATAGTAACCACATTCAACTCATAACAAACTCAATCCTCACTCATCCCGAGTGGCCTTGACTCACGAGACCATGCTATCTCAATCCCACAAACCGTCTCATACCCTTCTGATAATCTTTCTACACCCCGGAGTTTACTTCCCTCACTCCCCCAACACTATCATGCACGCTGAAAAATATCATAGAACACTCCAACCATTTTCCTTTTCTCAGAAATTATACTGCAAAAGCTCGATTCTTAATCATATTGCTGCCTAAAACCCTTAAACACTGCATTCCTAACCTTCGAGTTTGCTAGGACCGCTATTGAGAGTCACCCACTCTGGCTGGCCTCGAATACGATCAACTCCAAGGCTCTTCTAGCGCATGAACATCCTCTCAATGGAGTACGTGAGTGAGTCACTACCCTTACAACTCGCCTATTCATTAAGCATAAATTTTGTATCCTCCAAAGCCTAAACCTAGTCGAATAGGGCCAACTTTTGCTCACATTCGTCAAATCCCACGCACAATCACTATTTTACTCCTTTCCCTTAGCTGCAATAACTTGCCATTACGCCGACAATCCACCACCCCATGAGAACACAATCTTACAATCCGCCACCCCGAGACTCAAGTGAGTGAGGAACTTTTAATAAGTTCTATTGGTGATGGGATTAATTTAAATTGATCTAAAATAGTGGTGGATAATATTTTTGCATATAATTTTGCACTCAACATTATGCAAGAGGATCTTGAACCCCGATCTATTGAAGAATGTCGACAAATATCTGATTGGCCAAAATGGCAAGAGGCAAACAATCAAAATTGAACTCACTTGCTAAAAGAGAGGTCTTTGGACAAGTAGTCCAAACACCTGCTTGCATAAAACCAGTTGGCCATAAATGGGTTTTTGTGCGAAAAAGGAATGATCAAAATGAAATTGAAAGATACAAAGCTCGCCTTGTCGCGCAAAGATTCTCACAACGACTTAGAGTCGATTTTGATGAAACATTTGCACCTGTTATAGATGCCATAACATTTCGATATCTCATCATTTTAGCCCTATATGAAAGGCTTGAAATACATCTAATGGATGTAGTTACAACTTATTTGCACGGTTCACTTGATAATGAAATTTATAAGAAATCCCTAAAGGATTTAAAATGCCTGAAGCAAATTCAAAATCTCGGGAAATGTATTCAATCAGATTACAAAGATCTTTGTATGGTTTAAAGCAATCTGGGCGCATGGGTATAATCGCCTTAGTGAATATTTGCTGAAAGAAGGTTACATAAATGATGTTATTTGTCCATGTATTTTTATTTAAAAAAATGGCATCAGAACTTGTTATACTTGCTTTTTGTGTTGATTACATAAATTTTATTGGAACTCTAGAAGAGCTCCAAAAGGCAATTGAATATCTTAAGAAAGATTTTGAGATGAAAGATCTTGGAAAGACAAAATTTTGTGTTGGTCTGCAAATTGAATATTTAGCAGACAGGATCTTTATCCATCAATCTGCCTATACAGAAAGGGTTTTAAAACACTTTTACATGGAAAAAGAGCATCCATTGGGTACACCAATGATTGTTCGATCACTTGAAGTGAATAAGGTCTCGTTTTGACCTCCAGAAGAGGATGAGGAACTCCTTGGTCCTGAAACACCCTATCTCAGTATAATTGCTGCACTTATGTATCTTACTAATGCTACAAGGCCAGACATATCATTTTCTGTTAATTAACTAGCAAGATATAGCTTTTCTCCTACATGGAGACATTGGAATGGGATTAAGCATATATTGTGATATTTAAAGGGAACTCTTAATATGGATTTGTTTTATGCTAATAAAGGTAGCGCAGATCTTGTTGGTCATGCAGATGCGGGTTATTTATCTGATCCACATAAAACTCGATCTCAAATCGGGTACATGTTTACATGTGGAGGTACTATCATATCATGGCGCTCCACAAAGCAATATATTGTTGTTACTTCTTCAAATAATGCTGAGATAATAGATATTCATGAAGCAAGTATGGAATGGGTATGCTTGAGATCAGTGATTCATTTCATTCGAGAAAAATGTGGTTTGGAATGAGATAAAAGATCCACAATTTTATGCGAAGACAATGCTGCATGCATATCCCAATTGAAGGGAGGATTTATAAAAAGAGATAGAACGAAGCACATTTCACCAAAATTATTCTACACACATGATCTTCAGAAAAATGGAGACATTGATGTGCAACAAATCCGTTCAATTGACAATCTGGCAGATTTGTTCACTAAATCTTTGCCAACTTCAACTTTTGAGAAGATGATATACAAGATTGGAATGCGGAGATTCAAATATTTGAAACAGGGTTTTCATCAGGGGGAGTGAAATACGCGATGTACTCGTTTTTCCTTATCCCATGGAGTTTTTCTTTTAAGGTTTTTAATGAGGCAGCTAGAAATGCATATTACTAAAGATATGTACTCTTTTTCCTTCACTAGAATTTTTTCCACTGGATTTTCCTAGTAAAGTTTTAACGAGGCACATTATCTTTTAATGAACATCCAAGGAGGAGTGTTATGAAACTATTATATTGTGGATGTCCATTAATTGCTCCGCATTATCCATTTAGTACTCTGTTGAAGTTTATCTATAAGCAGCTGATACAGGCATATTGCAAGCAACTCAATGAAATGATTTGCAGCCGCTTCTTATTAAACAAGCAGGTTGCGAGCAGCTCATGCAGACATCTTAGAAGCAGCTCAAGAAAAGTCTTGCAGTTGCTTCCTAAACGCCTCGCAACTACTTCATTTCTTCTATAAATAGAGGAGTTTTCAGTTCATTATGTATATCAATTTGAAGTTGAATAATAAATCAGTTTCTCTATACTTGTCTTTACTTTACAGTCTTTATTTTATAACACATATTTTTTTCTTTTGAAACTCATTTTATGTTTTTATAATTTGACAACAAGAGCACATAAATACAGAATTAAATTGTTTGAAGACATTTCTTAAAATTTTCATGTTTTGATATGTATATATTAGAGGCAAAAATCAATTTTGCCTCGCGTGCGGAACTATTTACATCAAGTAGCCACGTAATATTCGTATATTTTAAATATATATATATATATATATATATACGATTTTCGACTATTATTTTAGAGCGGCTATACAATGTTATTTCTCCTATATATTAAGGTGATTGAAGTACAAAAGAAATTGTTATGTTTTAATTATCTTTTTTTATTTACCCTAATTAAGTCATCCTACCTTTTTAAAGCATAGTTTAATATATAGTATAAAGATAGAAATTATTTACATATAGACGTTCATCGTAATTTATGTAAATAAAAATTATATAGTTAGTTGTTGTATACTTTAGTTATTAAAGATAAGTTTGAATGGATAATGAAAATGATTTTTAACCAAAAATTAGTTAATCCTTGGCTAAACTAATTAGTGATTTATTAAGATGGGACAATCCTAATCAAAGCTAATGATTCTAGATCCAATATTGAATAAAGTGAATATCAATATACTCAAAGTAAAATGTGGGTAACAAGTGTGACCAAATTTTATACAATGTAAAGAGAAAAAGTAATAAATAAAATTAAATGGCAATAAATATAAATAGAGGGGAAGATTCACCTAATATTAAAGAGGGTGAAGGATTATTTCCTCTAATAAGGATGAATGACATGAGAGAGATAGAATATATTGCAGTTTCTTGGATCTGATGGAAAAGACAATAGAATAGTTCACCAACAAGATGAATCTTAGTTAAAAACGGTTCTTTGTATTTTGTATGAGAGCTTATCCTTTTACAAGTGTTCTTATCATATGGAATCTCACATGCCTTTTTCCCCTCTCTCCTTCTATTTATATGGGATATTCCCTAGGAACCCTAAAGTACAAACAGAGAGAATATTCAATGGAATATTCTCTCAGTGGATCCCAATATGTAACTAGCTGTTATTTCTAACTCCGTTGCTCGATCTCGACCACGACCAACCGTTGAATTGCTCGTCACATGAGGTTATTGACCGACCACGACCATGCTATACTTATCGATTTTCTAGGTCACTCTCCTCACCCAACTCTGCACGACTTAATCCTCGGTCTGATTTTGACCATACCTTTAGTCCCTCCGCTTAGTGAGGTCGTCCTTTGGTCGATCTCACTGAGCGGACAATACCGGTCGTGCTCGGGAGATTTGGTGGGAGAGGAGTTTGTACGGGGTCGCAACGTAGCGCTCCAAGAACCACAAATTGTTGTGACATCGTCCTAGGATGACATCATTGTTGTAGGCATCATCATTACGCGTCTTCCCGACGCACTACATCGTTTCCTGTGCTTCTGACGTTTTGATTCTTGTGCAACTGTCGGTTGGCATTTCAATTCATGCGATTGTTCTCTTACAAATACCAGAAGAGACCCCCTTAAGCCAAACTTTACACACTCTCATTTTTCTAAGCTTTTGCTTCTCATCATTCTCTTCTTCTTTCGGCATTTTAATTTCATTTTGCTGTTGATTTTGCGATAGATTTCTGCAATTCCTCCTTACCCATGAGATCACATCCCTAACACCTTCGATCAATTGAAGATGGTAGCCTTCTCTCATGTTTCTGGTGTCTCATTTGAACCAACACCTCTTTTCGTGAGGATGCCTCCTCACGAGGACAATATTGATGTCGTTACTGACGCCAACAACTTTCCTACCGTAGACAAGACTATCCCTCGTAATGACAAATCCAGGTCGGATTTTTCAAAATGCCGATGGAGGAGTCAGTGCTCTCTGAACTGGACGAGGCCAGCTTAGCCGAGCTAAGGGCCAAGTACGGAACTCCTACCCATATTGACCTAGTTCCAGTCGGTAGAGATGCGGTTTAATTTCATCGACAGGGGTACGGATACGCATACCCGTTCCGTATAGGCTACTCTCTTCCTCTTCCTCCACTGGCAGAGAAATTATATTGATACTACCAGGTCTGCCCCGACCAGCTTTCCTCGTATCTCTACAAGATTTTTCTTGATGCTGGCGAATTACGCCGAATTGGCCAACCGTGAGGTTTCGCTTCATCACTTGCTACACCTCTTCGCACCAAACTTCCTCAGGGGTACAATGTTGCATCTCCTCCATCGCGGGATAAAAGGGTTGGTCATGAAGATGAACGACAGAGCCAGCCGTCGCTTTAATTTCCACTTCTTCTACATCAAAACCGAGCACGTAGTGGAGAATCCTAGTGGATTCCCCGAAGTATGGAATTTCGCTCTTAAGTACCTTTATCAACCGTCTTCTTACTTTTTTTTTGTTTATCTTTATCGACGATCGTATTGATCCTCTTTTTCTTTAGTGTAGCCAAAAGGGAGTCTCCTCCATTGGTTTCCAATATCCGAGATTGGGTGAGCCAGATTTTTCCCTGCACGGTAGGGGTTCGTGATGGTCGACCTTCCACAAAAGCTTCGGTCGTAGGCCTTCTGCCACTGGTTAGTCTTCGGTTCGTCCATTATGGATTATGCGTCAATCATGATTTCCATTCTTTCTATTTTCATTCAAATTAATCGTCGTTGCATTAGGTCGGAAGCCTTCGACGAAGAAGAAAGCCCCTACCCCTGCCTTCTGCCAGTCGGGCATTCCAAAAGGGTCGCTACTTACTTCTTTCATGGGCGAACCTACTCGTTCAGTGGCTCCTTCCCCGGACCCGGTTCCTTGTAACCTTAGTCGACGTACAGCAACTCCGTCGCTGGTGGTTCCCCCTCCTCCTGTTCTACACCTGGTGGACGAATCTTCGCCCAAAAGGGAGTAAGTAGCTCCATTAATAATGAGGCAGAGGCTAGATTTCGGTGGTGAGGTAGCGGAGACCGAGGGGTCAACAATGGGTGGTCCCGTCCCGGCCACAACAGTGTATGAAGTTGGCGTGACTTTGGATGCTGAGATCTGGAACCCTTTGGAGGGTGAGAACATTGTCGACCCGCCTGAGGTCGTTGAAAGTAGAGATGATCGGGCCGTGGAGGTTGAGGTCAGGACGTCAAGTGATCCATCATCGTCGGGACATGGTGGTGTCCCGTCTTCTGCCCAGGTGTGAGGGAAGAACGTAGTTGTGGACAGCTACGAGTCAGGTTTTGACATCGACCCAGAAGAGGTCAGGATCTTCAACGAGGGATTCATCCATGTGGAGGTGAGGACGGATGGGGCCAACCGTAACATAGTCATTCCCATCAACCTGGATTTGTTGAAGCGCTCAGAATGCATAGTTCCTGACTTAGGCCCGCTGTGTTCTCGTGCTGAGCTGCCTACATTGCAGACGCTCGACGACGATGCCCTTTCTTTGGGAATATCGGGGATGGACCTTCGGGTAAGTATATCGGCTTCTACTCTTTGTGTTTTTTTCTTATTCTCCTTTATTTTTACTAACTTTCTTTTTGTTTTTTCTTTGCTCAAAACTTTATTTTAGAGATTGAGTGTGCCTGTTGAAAGGAGAGGAGAAGGGCTACTTTCTAGACAATGGAGTCGAAGTACCGTGAGTACCGCTCCAAGCATCATACATTATGTCTCCTACTCGACACCGACGGCAGCTTCCAGGCGCTTAGAGACGAGTTGAAACAAAAGGACGAAGAGTTGGTGAGGGTTGTTCGGAGGTGCAGCGAGCTTGAGGGGTCACTTAGGGCCAAGGAGGATGAGCTCGAGTTGAGATGGGGGTCGCGGTGGAGTGCGCAGACCTTCAAACCAAACTGGATTCCTTGCGTGCAGAGCTTTATCAGAAATCGACCCAATTCAATGCCCTGAACGATGATTTGCTTGAGGTAACCGCAGATATGGGCTAGGTCAATAAAGCTAGGAAGGCTACTTTGTCGAGAGTGGCGGCGATGGAGGAGGTCGTCTGTGTTCTTCAGTCTAAACAGGAGCGTGAGGCCGAGGCGACCACACTTAGGGAGGCCTGGCTCGATGAGCGGATTGGCGGGCTTGAGGGGAGGTCTCTGATCTGAATGATAAGGTCGCCGCTCTAGAGGTCGAGAAGGTGCAGCTATTGGCTCGGCCATCCTCTTCTCATACTTTTTCCTTCCCTAATGTGTCGTGATACTCATATGAGTACTGGATCCATGTCGAGACCCAATTGGATATCTTTAGAGATTTGATGGCGGCTAACAGGGTCTTTGTGGTTGAGTATGAAGGTGCTCGTGTTAAGGCGCATGAAGCCCGAGTTGCCTGTGGCTTCGACCCTGCTACACCGGGGACAGACGGTAGCGAGGACGAGTTGGATGGGATTGAGCAGGTCGCCGGGTATGATGACGAATATCCTGACAGTGGTGACGAAGGCGAGGACGGTGTGGAGTAATATTTTGTACTTTGTTTTTGTCTTCTCTTTTTCTTCTCTTTTATTGTATGCGGCCGTCTTTCTGGTCCCTTTGTAATATATCTTTTTGAATGAAATGACTATGATCTTTTGTTGTACGTTGTTTGGGTCTTTTACTTTTTTGCCGATCATTTTTCTTCATGTGATTGTTTTCATGGTCGAGTACATTTTTGAATAGATATGGTTGAAATCCCATGTCACCATAACTAACTCAAATGGAGTTAACTTTTAACTTGGACTCTAAGTTGGGTTGAGTCCGAATGTGCGCAAATATAATTCTTTACTAGTTCGAACGAGGTCGAGTAGTAGTTAATTCGAACGAGGTCAAATAGTAGTTAATTCGAGCGAGGTCAAATCTTACTCGTGATTGATTTGAACGAGGTCGGATATGAGTTGATTCAAGCGAGGTCGAATGTTACTCGTGATTGATTCGAACAAGGTCGAATAGTAGTTAATTCGATCAAGTTCTAATAGTAGTTAATTCAAGCAAGGTCGAATGTTACTCATGATCTGTTCGAACAAGGTCGAATATGAGTTGGTTCGAGCAAGGTCGAATGTTACTCGTGATTGATTCAAATGAGGTTGAATAGTAGTTAATTCAAGCGAGGTTGAATGTTACTCGTGATTGATTCGAACGAGTTCGAATATGAGTTGATTTGAGTGAGGTCGAATATTACTCGTGATTGATTCGAACGAGGCTGAATAGGAGTTGATTCGAGCGAGGTCGAATATTACTCGTGATTGATTCGAACGAGGCCAAATACGAGTTGATTCGAGCGAGGTTGAATACGAGTCGATTCAAGCAAGGTCGAAGGTTAATCGTGATTGATTCGAACGAGGTCGAATATGAGTTGATTCGAGCGAGGTCAAATGTAACTCGTGATTGATTCAAATGAGGTCGAATATGAGTTGATTTGAGTGAGGTCGAATGTTACTCATGATTGATTCGAATGAGGTCGAATATGAGTTTATTTGAGCGAGGTCGAATGTTACTCGTGATTGATTAAAACGAGGTCGAATATGAGTTGTTGGGTAATGTTTAGACTTGGTGGAGACATGTGAACATCGTGTGTTTGCATACTTGCTTTGCTTATACATTCATTGGATAAGTTTACATGTTTTTGTTCTTCCTATATATGTACATTGGAGAAGTCTCATCCTACCTAGTCTCTTTATTGGTCGACCTGGAGAAGTAGTTGAGAGGTCAGGCGATGAACTTATACTTAATTTCGAGATTCCCTCTTCGTCGCCTCGTTAAAAACCTTCATGATAAAACCCAATTGGGACAAAACTCGGGTGAGGGAAAAAGAGTACGACTTAGAGGACGTCTATTCTTAGACGTTGAAGTATTTGAGGTGGGGGACGTTCCAGTTGTTTGGTAGTTATTTTCCCTCCATTGTTTCTAGTTGGAAAGACCCTTTGCGTACTGCTGCCATGATTTTGTATGGGCCATTGCAATGAGTTAATCCTTGGTTAAACTAATTAGTAATTATTAAGATGGGATAATCCTAATAAAAGCTAATGATTCTTGATCCAGTATTAAATGAAATGAATATCAATATACTCGAAGTGAAATGCGGGTAATAAATGTGACCAGATTTTATACAATGTAAAGAGAACAAGTAATAAATAAAATTAAATGGAAATAAATATAAATAGAGGGGAAGATTCACCCAATATTGAAGAGGATGAAGGATTTTTTCCTCTGACAATGATGAATGACATGAGAGAGATAGAATATATTGCACTTTCTTAGATTTGAAGGAAAAAATAATAGAATAGTTCACCAACAGGATGAACCTTAGTTAAAAGTGGTTCTTTGTATTTTGTACGAGAGCTTATCCTTTTACAAGTGTTCTTATCATATGGAATCTCACATACCTTTTTCCCCTTCTCTCCATCTATTTATATGGGATATTTCCTAAGAACCCTAAAGTACAAACAGAGAGGAATATTCCCTCTGTGGATCCCAATATGAAACTAGTCGTTATTTCTAACACCGCTGCTTGACCTCGACCACGACCAACCGTTGAATTGCTCGGCACATGAGGTTATTGACCGACCACGACCACACTATACTTATCGATTTTCCAAGTCACTCTCCTCACCCAACTCTGCACGACTTAATCTTCGGTCTGATTTTTACCGATACAAACTGTGTGAAGGGTGATGATGTTTACCCAATCATATTAGCTGGTCGGTTTTGGGAAAATCAATCAACACTTTCTTAGAATTTTGAGACTTTCAATCAATCACCAAAAAAGAATTTTCGTTTATTGTACATTCATATCAGTACGATGTGCTACGTAATCACATTTTATATAAAAATAGAAACAACGCACATATTTAAAAGAAATTTGAATACAGATTTAAATATTAAGATATGCTCAATAAATAAATATTGTCACCAATTTTGGAAATTCTTGAGGAGTTTCCTTAAGTGAGAAAGACACTCGTATGGATAAATTTGGTTACCAACTTACCATGCCAAGACCAAGAGTTAAGTTTTTCAACTTGTGATTTCCCCCCTTATAACAGTCACTAGGGGCGGTCCAATGAATTTTGTGGTCTAAAGTCAAACTTTATGAGGGGCCTTAAATTTTTCTAAATTTTTATTTATTTATTTATTTGAATTCTATCTTTCTAGCTTTTTCTTAGATACAAAGCTATTAAAAAATCTCTTATAATCAATAACTCCTAATAAGTATGGCTCAATTGCCAATATAGTTAATCCATTTAATCTTTCTTGAGACATTGTTGGTCTTATTTTATCAATTTTAATTATAAAAAAAATCTTTGAATTCCGATATCTAACATCCCCTAATAACCTAGGATTAGTGGTGATAGGGCTGATGTGGTATCTCGAAACAGAGAGATATTGTTTCCAAAAAAAAAAAAAAACTGAACCAATTGGATAAAACATGAGGAAAACGCGAGAGTTACCAAGATTTTTTACTTCTTTCCACTTAAGCATTGGTAACGAGAGTTATTAGCATTATTCCATAAGCAATAAAGGCATTTGGAAGAGAATGAAATCTTTTTATTTAATTGAGTGTATCAATTAAACTGCTACTTCTAATTGTACTATTTTTGTTAATACTTTCTATTTAGAAAATTAATCTAAATCATTAATATCAAATTAATTATTATGCTTTAAGGAACATTCAATATTAAGGAAATATTTTTTCAAATTTTCATCATCTCATGAGCTTGTTTTTTACCGCTAAATAGAAAATCAAAAATATTTTTACATATTTCGAATTGTTCAAATCTATTTTGAAGTGAAAAAATAGCATTGTTTATATGCATTAAAGTAATCCACATAGGAGACATCTTTATTTTTTCCCTGGGGAATCTTTAGAATTCCTACTTCTTAGCTTTCAATTTGCCTCTGACCATCAAATGAAATGTGAATAACCTGTCCTCTAAAGAACTTTTCGAAAGATTTTGAGATTTTATTATCAATATTCTCATCAAATTGTTACTTCCTATATATATCACATGTTTCTTACGAAATTCAGTTTCGATATTCATTTGAATTGCAATTTCCTTGGCAGAAATCATAGTAGTTGTAAATCCTTCTTCTTTATATTTGTTTAAAGAAAGAAAATCAAACATTTCACTTCACATAACTTTTTCTTAAAACTATACATAGCATATTCAGTGTAATAAAAAATGAGGCCCCCATAAATGTGGGGCCTCAAGCAATTGTTGTACTTGCTTTATGGAAGGACCGCCCTGACAGTCACTAACGTATTGTTTGGATGGTTGTTTCCGATTGTATTGTATTGCATTGTTAACCCAGATACAATGTTTGTTTTGATTGTTAATATAAAACTGATTGTATCGTATTGTTAAATCCATTGTTCCGGAACAATGAAAAGCCCCATTTTATGAAACAACCAAATCGGTGTGATGGGATTGTTCCGTATTTTTCTTTCCAATTATGCCCACACTTACTATTCTATATTTCAATTTTACCCTTTACCCTATTATTTATATTATATTCACCAAACTAAGTACTTTGTCTCCATCTTCTGCCGTGCAACTACGTCAACTACATATTTTGTCTCTTTCCAAACAAGAGTTTTCCCTTGTTAGTTTTCCATCTCTTTTCTTGTGTATTTTCCCTGGTTAGTTCATCTATGATCTTTGCAAACTATATGTTCTGGTGATATAATTTATCAAGTTAATATCATGGTTTAAAGAGTAGCATCAAGTTATTCGTTTGATACAGCCAAAACCGACAAGAAATATAAAACATGAATTATGTGTGGCTTATGTTGTAACAATCATCCATATCGCACATTGATTGGGTATCCATTGGAAGATCGCAAATTTCTTTTACTGATCTTGATGTTGTCACCTGGCAATTGAGTTAGACTAATGTTATTTATGCTTTAGCTATTGAGGATTTTATAGACTTTGACTAGATCGATATGAATTTTATATGTCATGTTCTAGAAAATTTTATTATATTATGCACTTTAAGTTATGGATTATTTGCCACATTAAAGGTCGGAACTCAAGGTTTCGTTGTCTACTCTGTTTTGATGGGGCGGTGAATTTTTTGTTTGTTCGTATGAAATCAGTTTGGGGCTTTCGCTATTATAGTAGAATGATGATTCCGTTTGAGGAAGATGCGGAGGTCAAATAAATAAATTATTTTTATGAGTAATTCTTAATAAGCATCGTATTTAAAATAATTGAGGGTATTTTAGTAAATTTAGCAGTACAGTACAGTATAATACAATACAATCAAACCAAACAATAAAGATGTTATTTAACAACAACAAACGATACAATATATCCAAACATTGTATACATTAAAATTAAATAATATAATACGATACATACATCATAAAACGATGGGTAACAATGTTCCAACAGAGTGTAAAATAATTGGTCACTTCAAAATCATCCAGCCAACGACATTTTGGGCAAAAATCACTAAACTAATTTTTATCACTTTAAATCACTAATCTTGCAATGGATAATTAAGAAAATAAACTTTCTGGGGAAGCTCATAACATTTGACCGGAAAGCCAAATCGGCAACGCCAAATCAGATAAAATTATATTATATTATTTGGCTAGGGAATAATTAGTTTCAACTGATCAACTTTTGTGGCCATTATTATTTGATGCAATGGGTGTGATTCATTTTTGCTTCGTTTATTCACAACATTTGGATCCAACGCTATTTTCTCAGATGGGCACTGGTTCCTTCGGCGCATTTCCTATATAAAAATGGCAATCTTATTGGATGTGTTTATTGTGGGGAAGCAGGCGTTCGAGATCTTGGTTCAGGACATGTCATCCGAAGAGCATTTCAAGAAATTTAATTCTCTAGTTAATAAAAAAATATCAAAGTCTAATAACATCTCTATAACAATTCGTTTGTTCCGAATATTTTTGAATATTATAGCGAAGTACTGTCACAGAGAACATATATTGTAACAGAACATGAAATTGATTCCGAAAAAGCTTAACTTTAATAGAGAAGTATTATTATATAAGAATGTCGTTATTGGGAGGTTTGACTATATAGTAATAATACTGAAAAAAATGCAATTCTCTAGTAAGAAACAATAGATGAGATGAACAACATTAATTTTAAACTAGGATAGTCATATTACAAAGTGAAACAGTGCGTGCCTCAGCGAATAGAATATGTTAAAATAAAATAGGAATTTAATATATCATATATGAATGTGTACATTAATTGTAAATCGCATATGTGGATGAGGAATCTAATGTTGAGGAACACGAAAGTAGATTGGAATAGGATTGTGAGGTTCTGGAGAAGAGTCCCAAACAGAGAATGCGCTGCTGGAGTTCATCCATTTGTCAGTTATATCAGGGTAATGTCGATCTAATACATCTTTCAAGCTTTCTGTTGTATTCACCCATTCCAATCCTTTCTTTGTGTATGACTCCTCGTTGTAATTGCTGGTGAAAAATCTGTCTGCCTCGAGCCTCCTGCATATTTGCAAATCAACTTTCTAGTAGTAATTCTATAAGTTATATACATGGTATGGTGAATTCTTTTATGATATATAGTAATGTTGTTTCTAGGTTATTTTAATAGTTACTTATAACGCTGATAGTATTAAAAATATTACATCATGAGGTTACCTAAAAGATAACTATAGGTAACCATTTATAAAAAGCAATATTAGTAACCTGGAAAATAAGACATGTTACCAATTACAATGGGTATAATCCTCTAATTGGGTAAAAGTTGTTATTGTATTTAAATCTAAAATATTAATATGTACCTATCAACGGCAATCATTATATTTTATTTAAATTTTAATAAAACTTAAATTATTCTTTTAAAATCTTTATAGTATGCGTGAAAATTTTCTTTTTCATTTACAAACCTTGCTGCCATAAGAAGAAATATGATGAAGGCAGTCTCCGAGATGGCAAAACCCTTTATCTTTTTCTCCGCCATGAGTCCCACCAACAGGTCTAATTCTTCTACATCTTCTCCATATACTTCACGAAATATTTTAGTGGCTTCTTCATCATCTGTCAAATCTTCCCATTTGGAAATAGGAATTTGCAACATCCTCCTCCGAAATTCGTTGTACCTAGGAACACTTCTTTCTCTGTCTCTATAAACTGTCATTCAAACATAATAAATGAACCGTGTGGATTATTTTTTTTTAAAAAAAAAAAGAAAAAAGAAATCATTGACCATACCCTTATTTTATTTCGGTTTTAGTAGAAAATATACGTACTTTCAAGGGCAGCAAGGTCAATATGATCTGGCCTATCGTTTCCATCAACGTCTTGGGCAACAAGATCCCTCATCCACACTGGATAATTCCAAAGCTCAAGAGCTCCACAGGCTTGGTGACCCATTGATACCATTTGCTTAGTAAAACCAATTCTTGATAAATTCTCCTCTCCTTTTCCCCCAATTAAATCTTCCATAGGAATCCTACAATTTCATGGGAATTTGATTGTTCATTTTACGTATAATTAATGAACTATATCCATTATAATAATGCAATCATAATATAACTTTATCACATTAAAGTAATCAAACTTTAATCATCAATTACATTATGATAAGTGGATTTTGGACATAATAACTCAACCCCAAAAGCTAGCGTATGAGGTGTGAATTGCCCAAGACCATATAAGGATACGAAGGACCTCAAATACCACCGATGTGAGATAACTCAACACCCCCTTACACCTAGGCCTGCAAACTGGAGCGTGGACAACATAAATGGGGACACAACATGGGTAACAATAATTTACCATGATAAATGGACTTTGGGTCTAACTTAACTCCAAAAGCGAGTACTGCCAAAGATCATATAAGGAAACCAAAGAGCTCAAATCCGTTGTACAACTCAACATACTAAAGTCACAAAACTATTCTTTTTATTATATTAAATTTTATGTACTATATTATTTTAATTAGTGGACAGGGTTTATAATATTTATTCAAAATGGTGCCTTACTCATTAATCAAAGGGAGAGATTTGTTTGGTCCAGGTGTTGCGTCTATATTCCTCAGCTGAAGCTTGTCTGGTAGGAGTTGATGCATCCGATAGACACATACAAATTCCTCAGTTAAGGAGTAAGGAACTCCATGATTCTCAGGTTTCTTCATTCCCACAAAACCACTCAAAATAGAACCTCCAACGTGCCCAAATGTATCCTTAAACTTCTTCCCTAGCAATCCATACCTATAATGTAATTTAATTTTTTTAGTCAGACAGCAACTACTTAACGAGTTTGATTAAATAGGAATAACGTCAAGTGTATAAGAGTGTTGACCAATTGGCCCGCATTCCTGCAAGCATAGTGTCGGTTTTGAGAAGCTCAACAGTCCAATCTATGGTGTGAACTTTTGCAATTACAGCAGAAGTTACCAGCCTTGCATGACGGTACAAGTCCTCATCCTTCAATTCTGGATATTCTTTCTGCAACATTACAATTCAAGTTAAATTATCGAGAGAAGACGGCGTCAATGTATATAAATTAAACTCTAACACGATTATAATGAGTACCTTCAAGGCATCACAAACAGCATTGTGCTCTTGAACAAAAAGCGCCTGCAATGTCAAAAGTCCTGCCCAAGTATTACGAACATCACCAGAAATAACATTGCCATTTTCATCTTGTTGGATGAGTCCATTTTCTGATATCTTCAGTTTCCCATCTTTAAATGTTCTAACTTTCTTCAAAACCTCTGCATTGCTCCCATAAATGACGCTTCCATCCCTTCATGTACAACAATAAATAAAGACAAGAAAATACACTTTCTTTGACTTGATAAGTAAATATAATTAATAATTTTTGTTATCAAATCTTTTGAGCTCTTACCACCATGGGGTACGCCTGTTTAAGTGACCAGTTTTGATTTCATAAAAGTTTGTTGGAGTTTCCTTGGTTTTGTTAAACCTAAATGACTTGAGAGGGCACTGACTTGCAACTTCTTTAGGTGCATGAAGCTCAATCTGTAGTACACAAAATTGACAATACTAAACTAGACATTACTATACCACATATATTATTCACAAATTGAATAACAACTACATAAATATTATATTAAATATGGTTTTCATTGTAAATTTTAATTTTTTTTTAACTTTCCTATAATAATAAGAGTACTATATCTATCTATGATTTTATTTTATTTTTTTGGATTTTATACCATTTGCTCTTAGGTATTGTAGTCTGACCTGTTGAGTATCTTCCAAATGATCGATCCAGTCATGAACCATAAACTGTATCCAAGAAGCAGCGATCATGTTAAATTGTTTTCCTGTGTCCAGGAAATTTCTCCGAGCAAGCAGTTTTGTTGCTACCACCATTGGATCTGGCTTCTTCAACTGCATTTCATTTTTTGAGAAAAAGAAAAAAGAGAAGAAGGTGATCAACAACATTTATTAAAATTAGCTCACTTGATTATCCTTCTATATACAGATTAGTTCTCTTGATTTTGACCTTTACTATAATGCCCAACTCTGACTGACTTAGTACTAAATTCTACAAATTTGATGAGCATTGAGCTTGTTGAAAATGTACTAAGTTACAAGATTAACGTGTCCATCCGACATGGCATGTATAAAAAAATTTCAGAGGAATGTACAATTTGAACTCTACACCTCTATTCATTATATTCAGCAGTATATATTGACTTTTTGTTGGAAAATATATGTTGATTTGTCAATCTTCCCAATCCCAGTTGCCTATTATAAGGTAAAGTCAAGTATGTCATCTACAAAGTATTACCAGACATATGAATATTGCCCAACCCCAACCATTTATACCTGAAAGATAGATGATTAATTTCTATATCTGAAGAAAAGTAAAATTTTCACTACTCCTCACCCCTCCAAAGATTAAATAGGGTGAAAACCATTTCTCCATTTCAATTTTATGTTGAAAATCAATCTTCAATTTTTTTTTACTATGACGTTCTTCTCATGCCATCTTAAAATCCTGTCATCAAAATAGTGATTTTTAAAATTGCAGTGTTTACTTTGCCCTTTATATTATCACCTTCCTCCTCTTAATTTCTAGATTATATTTTTCCTAATATTATGTTATATCTGTTCTTTTTTTTTTCTCTCTTCTAACAAACTTATTGGAGTGCCTATATAGAAAATCAAATATAATTATGGATTCAGAAAGTTGATAATATTATGATTTATTGGTAAACCACTTAACTTTCAAAAAAAAGAAAATGTTCGGCCGGGGAGGAAAGAACATATATAAGTCAAGTTAACCAATATTTTTAAAAGTTGACGGCTAGCTGTGGGGAATGATGATGATCAATTATAGTTTGTAAATTTTAACCCCATTAAATCAAAGGGCAAGAAGCATATATATATATAGTAGACCTTGTTATGCTGATCAACAGGTAGCATATTCCTTCCGAAAAAAGAAAATTCACTGCCTGCACCTTCATTAAACGGGTCGTTGTATTTTCCGTCAGCAGTTCGATAAGGGTAATCGGCCGGATTTGATCTGACGCCGGTAGGTGTTCTACCGACGTTGATCAAATTGTATTCCTGGTGAAGACGCCGCCGCGCTCCAAGATAAAGTAGCCCAAAAAACACCGGTAGCCGGTGCCATAGATTCAGTTTATCGACGAAATGAACAATCTGCATGCATATTACACTAATTAAATCAGACTTTTAACCAAAAATAAGAAAAGGAAACCGCAAAAAACTTATCTTACGAAGTTGTCTTCCCGTTAGTTCAAATTCAAAAGGTAGAATTTAGTTTTTATGAAGCAGTACTGGATTAAGGGTGTGTATGGTAATAATGGAAATCATTTTCCAAAAATAGTTCCCAGAAATTGCCTCATTCCGTGGAAAATATTTTTCGGAGTTTGTTTGAAAGTGAAAAATATTTTAAGGATAAGCAAGTATTAGAGATTGATAGTAATATCTAGTCGTTGGGTAAAATAGTGATATAAAGTAAGAGTTAGAGATAATTATGAGAGAAAATGATTTCGAAGAAGCAGGACAGTCATTTTTCTCCATTAATTAGTTGAAAGTATTCATGGAAAATACAAAATTTAGCAATCAAACAACAAAAAATTGACTTATTTTCTGAAAAACATTGTCATAAAAAATACTTTCCGTTGCACCAAATTAAAACACACAGTACTCTAGCGCAATCATCAATTAGGGTAGATAATAAATAAACTAAGTAAAGAATTACCAGAAACAAAAATTTGTCGACGAGAGCCATTCTATCTACGGCCTCGTGGAAATCTTTGTGGATAAATCTACGGAGAGGGGAGAGCAAGAGATTCTTGAGGGAATCCATAACCCAAGATATGTTTCCTAGTTTATACGAGAATTATATATGGAGGCAACATCCTCTATTTATACATATAGATAGATAAGAAACAGAGGCAGAAGGCAAGACATATCCTTTAATTTGGAAAAATTAATAGCATGTTGGATGGCTTTGACATTTCTAACGTAGCCAAATGAAGCAGTTACGTTCCACTCGTACGCGTTGAGAAGAAACTACAAAGAGAGAAATATCAGACCGAATAAAAACGAGAGATGAATAATCATTTTTCATGTGACGAATATATTATTTACCTCGAAATCCGAATAATAATTAAACTTGTATTGTGATTATAAGGATACGTGATCTAATTCAATACCAATTGATAAACAGTGAATTAAAAGCACGAATTGAACGATTAAGTAAATCAAACCAGTATATCAGTAGTGCGCTCGATCTCGATTCAAGATGGTCTCGAGAATCCGTAGTAAGGAAAATGAAGGACAATAGTAAATAACAATAAACAGTAAGGGAAATAGAGCAGCGTATGTATATTAATCAGTGAATGATGATGGTTACAAATGAATGAGGTACAATTCTAATAATGGAAACAAATCCTATGATTGGTGTTAATTATAACCGCCTGATTCGACTTGCCCCGTGATTTCTATCGTGACCTTCGACCGGTTGCTAATATCTCGTCATTCTGTTACTATCTCGCTCTCGAGATTGATCACGCTCGGTCTCGATCTTCAGAGAGCATTTCGATCTTCATGTCTACGAGCTCGAGCTCGGTCCATTATGATCCTATTCTTGAAGCAACTTCTTGAGCCTACGATTTCGACCCTATACAGATAGTCCCCGCATTTCTTAGAGTGAAGTGATAAGAAACGATTTGATCCTCTATTTTTTGATACCTCGATCATGACGTCAATCCCATGGTGTCAGCGACAGAAGTGATTGAAGGGCCGCGTCTTCATAGTTCCCAAGGCCATTAATTCACGATGGCTGATTGTTGGCCACTAGTTTTCTCAAACCGTTAAAGTGGCCACTATAAATAGATCAATTTCTCAACATTTACAATCTTTACCTTCAAAACCTTTTCCCAAATCTCTACAAGCTTCTCAATTTTCTTTAAGTTCATCTTCTTCCTCGGTTTGTGTTTATCATAACATCAACTTCTTCTTTCCTGAAATCGGCATAGTGATAGCTAAAACATCTAAAACAGTCCCTCAAAAAGAAAAAGCCTCCTCATCGCGGTCTGTCGGCGATAAAACACTGGTGGAGCCCCGTATGGAAGAGTGTGTTCCTGGGCCAGTCGAACTGACTTTCGACTTCAAACTCGAAAAACCTTCCTCAGTTCCTGGTTGATGTGAGCGCAGGTCCCGGTACATTTTTTCGATATCAGAAGACGATCTCAAACATGTGAAAAAAGATTGTAACTGGGACAACGAAGAGGTGGTGATTCCTTCACCCAAGGAGGACATCACTACCCATGTGAAAGGGTTTTTAAGTTTTTATACTTACCCTTTCACATTGGGCCCCGTAGATCCGATCATACTCGATTTTTGCCGCCAATATCGGGTGACAGGCTAGATCTATCCCTCCTTTTGGCGTATCTTCATCCTGCTCAGATTCTTTTCGGGCAAGGTCGAGGGGATGCCTTTTACCCTCGACCATTTGATCAGGTTATACAGTCCTCATCTTTATCAAGGTGGGTTATAAGGCTCTAGCGTCGGGCCACAAAAACACTATTCTCGAGCATTGCGAGGACAAGGACCGAGGTTGGATGGGTCGATTTGTCCGAATCAAGACCTCCGATCTGATCCCCGCCGAGAAAATGTCATTCCCCGAGGAATGGAACATGAAACGTAAGTATGATCTCATCGATGTTGTTTACCGTTTTGCTTCTTTTGTTCCTTTCTGACTCAAGTTATTTTTTCATGGTGCAGCTTCCCCTTGGTTTCCTAGTGCAATTTCGGACCTCGCAGGTTGGGTTCGACAACTAGCCTCCACCTCCTCATATGTTGGGCGTTGTTGGCGCGATTTGACCAAGGGTCGGTGGGAGGCTAAAAACCATGGTGAGTCCCTTTGCTTGTACATCTATGCTTCCCTGTAGAATACTCCCTTCTAACTCGGTTTCTTTTCATATAGGTCTTGAAGACAACGTTGCCATGAGGCCACCTTCGCATGGGGAAGAGGAGGTCCCAAAGCCAACCAAAGAGAAGAAGATGAGGAGAGCTTCTCCTCCCGATACCCCCAAGCCAAAGAAAAGTAAGGCCCGGAAGTCAAAGACCGATCCCTCCCCTCTACCTGCTGACGTAGTCCAACAATTACGAGAGGAAGATGAAGAAGGTGAGGATGACGGTTGCTTTCTGGTAGTTCGAAAGAGGGGAAGCACTGAAGCGTCCAACAGCGTCGAGTCGGTGGTGGTCGAAACGGTTCAATCTCGGACCGAAGACACCTTGAAAGAGGATCCGAGCAAAGTCCCCGAGCAATCGGCGGGTGTGCCCGAAGGGTCTAGCTTTGAGGCCCTTCAAAGAAAAGATAATGTCCCAAGTGACTCACTTGGGATAATTAATATTGGCAATTTGCCGCTTGGCCTTACGTTCTCCGAAGGATAGTTTCAAGATGCTCGGGCCATAGAGACTCCCGATATGGGGCTGGCCCACGAAGGGAATGATATATTCCGGGAATTCTTTGCAGGAGTTGACGATGGTCCCGACCTGCATGGGTCGATCATCTTTAACGAGGCTCAGCAGCTTCTGAAACAAGTAATCCTTAGCCCCTGTAATTATGATTGATTTTTATTCTCATTCTTCCAAGTCTGATTTTCCTTTTTATGTATAGGCTATGGCGCCTCATCGAGAAGCATCTTCCAAATCCCGGGTTGAGTTGACCCAATGTGAGGCCAAACTTAAGAATCTCGTGGAGGATAGAGACGGCCTCAAACTTCTCTATGTTCAAAAAGAAGACGAGATCAGGAACCTACGAATCGAACTGACAAGGGCTCATCGAGAAGAAACTGAACTCATCGAACGGGTACTGTAACTTTTTGGAAGTATGTTATATATTTACTTGGCTTTGGTAATTAACACTTTGACTTTGCAGGCCCAGCAGAAGGATGAGCTGGTAGAGCAGCTTCGAGATGAGGCCAAGATGAAGGAGGTCGAGACTATAGGGTGGAAGAAGAGTATGGACCGTCTTGCCTCGGAGAAAGACGCGCTCCGAGCCCAACTGGCTTCGATCGAGCGCCAACTCCAAGGTATGAAGGAAGAAATATTAGCTCGGGCCCAAAAGATTGAGGATCTCGAGGTTAAGTTGGCCGCTGAGCTCGCCAAAGCTAAATCCAAGGTGGAAGCGCGTGTGGACTCTTATCGAGTTGACGTCGAGGCTGCCAACATTCGGGCACAAGAGATATCTGCTACTGCTTAAATCAAATTGTCGTGTGTTGCCGATCATGCTAGGCAGCAATCCTGGAGAGAGACTCTCGAGGAAGTGCAAGCTCGTGGCTTCGACCTCTCAGTTAATATCGAGAGTGAAAAAGCTTTAGAGGATGAGGTTGCAGCTTTACTTTAAGACCCCGGAAAATTTTGCTAAGCAATATAGGATTCGGGGTGCCAGGTAGACTAATTATAATATTTTTATGTGCTTTAGATATGATGTAAATGAATGTTATGTGGTGAATAAGTGTATGAGTCATATAATAATTAAGGTAGGGACCAAGGAGGGGCCTAAGTCCAAGCCAAGTGGGAAAATTTCATAATAGGCTAAAATTCCAAAGGTACTTGCACTAGTCCACACTTTGAACAAGCATATATAATTATATATAAATTATTGTGTGAGTAATGACCTATCAAATGAAAGGCCTTTGAGTCTAGTTTCCAACGCTTCAAACCGTTCGTCATTTGGACATTTCTACGCAAAGTTATGATCACATTACCAAAGTCTACGAAAATGCGATCCTGTGTCAAATCTGCGATCGCATTTCATGTCACATGTTGACTCTATGATCGCAGATCAGGTCGCAGACTGGGCCAGTGTTGCCCAATTTTGGGCACCTATTTCGCGATGCACTATGCGGCCTGCATGTTTATTCTGCGGTCCATTCTGCGATTGCAGACCCGATTACAGAGGTTTATTTTTTCTATTTTTATAACCCGACCCCATTTTCATAAATAGGTTTAGGGGCTTCATTTGGGGTCATTTTCTACTGATTTTAGAGAGAGATGAGAGCATATATATATATATAGAGAGAGAGAGATAGAGAGAGAGAGAGAGAAGGGTTCTAACTTCATAATCATCCAAATCTTGTTCAAGTCTTCAAGAATACAAAAAAGATAACCATAGATTGCCTTCCATCCGGGTAAGTTCTACTTCCAAAAATTTCATGCAAGAAGTTAAGTGTTCAAATATGTTGTGAGGGTTAGAAATAGGCCATGCATGTGGGACTAAGTTGTAGTATGTGCTATTAAAGAACTAATTTGAGTAGTTCATGTCAAAAATTGGGTGAAGGAAGAAGAGATTGCCATTTCTAAACCTTGTAGTCTACTTCATATGCTAGGTGTTTGATGAAATTCCTAAGAGAGTTATAGCATGGGTAATCTTCCTAATTATTAATTGATTTCCGCTATATCCATATAGATTGTTATGGCTAGAGGTGTTGGTGTATTGTATAAACCTAAGGAAAATCTCTTTGAGGTATGTATGGCTAACTTTAACCTTTGTAGAATCCTCTTGTTGGGTCCGAGCATACGGTATGTGTACCTTGTTTGAAAACATGTGAATTGATTGTTCAAATGTGTTGAGACGTAAGATTATGTTCTCTGATTGTCCTAGTTTATTGCCATACTACCGTGCTATATGAGGTTGTGAAAAGTGTTTTGATGTGCCTATCTTATTATGTGCAAAACTCGTAAATGCTAGATGGTATCGATATGAAAGTATGTGTTAATGAATGAAAGAAGTTTAATGTGCACAAGTGTGGGAATGTATATAATGGCTAAGGAAAATCGTGTGTGGTAAGTAATGAAAAAGGGTATTGTGAAACGATGTGAATGAGTTGAACAATTATGGCAATGCCTTGTATATGAATTACTGCTTGGGGAGAATTATTGTGCCTTGGGTCCAAATATATGAATTGTGGACGTGAACTTGTGATTCCTTGAAATGATAATTCTTGTGATGTAATTGTTTGTGGTTGCTGTTATGAAATATGATTGTCAGGTGGGATCGGGTTGCGCGCTGCAACACGAAGCAATAAGCTTGATGAGATATGAGGTAATAAGGGTGGCCGAGGTAATAAGGATGGAATGTGATCATTATCACTATAGAAATAAAAAATCTGGGAAACTCTTGAATATGGTGATGTTGAAAGGGAAAAAGGAGAGATTGTGAAACTTATTGATTTTAGTTGTTTCTTTCCACGTGCATTGATTGATTTGTTCTATTACTGTCTCTTAATTGTGTATTGTTTTATTGTACTTGGGATAAAGTTTGTTCATACATACTAGTACTATTCCACAGTACTAACGTTCATTTTGCCGGGGGCGCTACATCTTTTTATATGGATGTAGGTGGGTCCATAGCAGGTTGCTCAGCTCGCCGTTAGTGGTGATTTCTCCTCACCTTTCTCAGTTGTACTGGTGAGCCCCACTTCCTCTCGGGGCCATTTTAGTTCATGACATCTCCTTTTGAGTATATTATGTATTGTAAGGTATAGTCGGGGCCTTGTTGCTGGCAAGTATTGTATAAACTCCTAGTACTCTTAGAGGCTCCGTAGACACTATGTGGGTATATATATATATATATATTTTGGGCAGTGGTTGTATTTGCTCGTAATCGGGGTCCGTATTGGGAAATGTTGTATCTATTATGTATGTTTTGGGAAATCTAGTAAAATAATGTAAGATGAGGAAAAGAAAATTGGATTTATTTTGGTAATCGCACAGTTTTAAGCTTATCACATTGCTTCACATAAATAATGGATGATATAAACACGGGAAAGCGCGTTAGGTAGGAAAGGCAAAGCAGGTTCGCTTGACTGGGGTCACCCGGTTGAGTGTCGGTCGCGTCCCTCGATTTTGGGGCGTGACAAACTTGGTATCATAGCCTAAGATTTTAAAGTTTCCTAGGATGTCTTAGAGCCGTGTCTAGTAGAGCCCTTCTTATCGGTTTGTTGTCGACCACATCTATAATTAGGGGGCTACATGGACATTTAGAAATTTCACCCTTCCTTGATACTCCAATCGTGCGATAGAGCTCAAGTTAGGGAGTTAGTTTTCTCTCCAAGCCTTACTCTCAAAATGAGTAATCATGATACCATAATCCGCGAGTTTGAAGCCATGAGGAGGGATTAATCCCACCATTGAGTTTTAAGGGATTTCCCAAGGGCTTGTTAGGAGAATGTATTGAGTTGTGGAGGGGTTGGTAGACCCTATCGCTAAGAGGGGATTGCCCTTGTCCCTATTGATGTCACTGCACCACCAAACCCTATAGTATATCGGTATGGCACCAACGCACTCTTGATTGTATATGTACATCCATATTGAAGAACTTTCATAGGCATGGTCTTAATAAATGTTGAGTGACAAAACATTGCATGCACCTACTCTTTGAACGAGATCCAATATTTCTTGAAATTCACTATACCGCAAATTTTCTTATATGCAATCTTTTATGATATCGAGCTTTATAATCATGTCCTTGAATTTCGTTGTAACTATAGAATTACCATTTTCAACACGCCTTTCTAAACTCTAACAAGGGACTATACCCGAAGAATTTCTCATGGAATGAAGGGATGAACCATTATCGTATTTTCGCATAAAATAAAAAGATATCTTTTCTTGACCCTTTTTCTTCTAATTTCTGCTTCGATCTGAATATTGATATAGGTAAAGATATTGCTTTGTTTCATCATCACCTCTAGTATGGTAGTGCCCTCGCTCTATCTTTGTTGAGGTTTCCATTTTGGCCTAGTGGTCGGAATCGACTAAATTTTTATTTGCTTGGCGAGAATCTCCCTCTTCTCCGACAGGTTATTTTCAGAAATTGGTCTGCTCAGTTACTTTTAAACATTATTAAATCTCCATTGAAGCTAGGGTCCGTCGAGCCACCATGTAGCTGGATTGTGCTACTTATTCTTGTTGTTCATCTTATTCTTGAAGGTTGTTCTTCTTTTGGTTATAAGGAAGACGAGTATTTTCGCTCCTCCTATGGATTGAATAATACTTGTTTAAGTGTCGCTTTATGTTAATTGCTCCATGATTCTACGAATCCAACTGATTTTTTATGTTTGTAGTGGCCCCCCCTGAAGCTATTGAGTTTACTCCTAAAACCTCAAGTTCCCTTTTTGTTAGTTCATCTGACATACCCGCTTTCCCCTAGTTGTTGACACATTCCTCAGTTCCAATCTCAAGGGCTGAAGGGGCAGCATAATAGTGTCCTTCGTATCAAGAAATACAATTTCTTTTATCAATGGTGATCCACCCTAATTATGTATCAATTCCGCTGAGTCCAGAAAATGGGATAGATGTAACAATACCCCTAATAACACATTCATATGTCAAGTCTTTCTCTCGGCCAAGTCTTACAGCGTCTCCCAACTTTGTTGGTAATAACTAGTTGTGTAGAAGTGTGTTCCAGTGCTTCGTTATGAAGTAGAGTTGCTAAACATAATTGGATTTTAAAAATTCTGGAGCTATGCATAATGTGACTATATGCGGAGATCTTCTTTCAAAAATTTAGCTTCGCGTAATCCCTTATATTATCACCTTTCCTAGTGGTCACAATGTAAAGGTCGCTTCTATAAGCTCTCTCGTTTTCTTTTCATTTGTGTTGCATCATGTGTTGTTTTACCCGTAATCTTCAATGCGATATTATCTCAATTTCTCAACTAGTTATCCAACTATATGATCTGATTTAATTAACCTCACTTTATGTACTCTACAAGGGCCCTGAGAGTGGGCAAGTTTCCCTTTTACTACAGACTCCTAATGTCTTCAACACTGTTTAAGCTTGTTGATCCCAAATGGTGTTCTTAGTTGTGTTGCCTTAATATCTATTTTCATCTGGTAACTCTCCTTGTGAATCTAATTTTATGCCTTATGGCATCGATGGTCGGGGTATGTTTCTTTTGTTATGATAAAAAGATACTACCAGCAATCCTTGTGAGATTTTCTCCTAAACAATCATCTACCTGCTCTGCTTGTCCATGTGACTAGGTACCTTGGGTTTCTCTTCTCTGATAAGTGCATCAATACTTCTCACACTTTCATAATTATTCATATGGTCACTTCGAGGCCTTATTCTACACTAGCTCGTAATGATTGTAAGTACTTTCTCGCCATTGTTGTCGATTTTCTAGGGATACGAGTGCTTGTCTCATGGGTTCCAAAAGTAATGATTTTCCTTAAAATCTCAAGCTTAAATTTCCATGATTTCAAACCAAAGTGTGTCCCCTTTTCAAAAGTCTTAAATCGTTCGGATTTGATGAGGTTATGTGGCTTTCTACTCACACGGCTTCTAGGAGTATTGACAATGTCATTGTCATGTATGGGGAATTTTGCTACCTCTAGCATTCGACAACCTTAGGAAGGATTATATTGTTCGAATTATGATAATCCCATAAGTATATGACTTATTTTCCATCTTCATGTGCTTGTGGCATAGAGTCCTTGTGTCGCTTATTGCTAGGAGTGGAATCAAATTCCACGTATTCCATTTGCGGCCTCAATCACACCCATGTTGAAAGAGTCTTACCATTTGATCTCAACTACTTACCTTACACTCAGAGACACAATTGGTGTATCGTACTTGTTCAGTTCTTTAAAAATCTCAAGTTCACATACATGGTATCCACCTTATCTAAGAATACTAGTTACCACTATGCTTAACTTATCTGATAAATTGATGTAGTCACCTAGACTAGACCATGTCAGCATCATTAATAGAAATCCTTGTGTCTCTTAGCATATAACCTCATGAAATACTCTGCTCAGCACATTAATGGATTCCTGAATAATTCCATCCCAATCTTGCACTCCGTTGCTCCTTACTGTATTTGGCCTATTTGGTATTAAAAGTACAAACGTGTCAAAGTCACCCTGTGACCACATATATTCAGTAGGTAATTTTATGGTCAAATTATTAAGGCACATCTTAGAGAAATAGTGAAGGTCACCACGGGTTTAGTTTGGGTGCTTGCATAGAGATTTAGAATTCAGGAGGGTGAACCGATTATTCCCAAAATTTCCCCGGTAGATGTTATGTGAATTGATAATGAAGGGTACATAAGCGCATTTCCGCATTAGGTTGCGCTGGGAGTATGATGTTCCCCATAACTGTTCCTCATGTACTTTGTATTTTCATATGTGTATGTCTAAGAAGGTAGTGATAAAAGAAGGGTGTGAATTGATTTGATTGAACTATATGATCATGATAATATCCTATATGATGCATTATTAGCAAGGATCATCGTGGCTTGACTCCATATGGATTGTTGATTGAAATGAAATTATATTCTTGTTGATGAACACCTTTGTGATTACATTAATGGCTGGGAGGGACTATTATGAACACATGATTGTTTGGTTACTATGAGATGATATTCTTGATGGTATGATTCCATGTGATGGAATTTTGGGTTGTTGTTGTTACCATGAATCGTAATGTCTGGTGGAATGTAAATTGTACAGTGAAAATCATTAAAGGTAAAGTTAATAGATAGTTAACTCATGCGAGGTGTCTAGTTTTCATCCTTGTTAGGTAAGTTTAGGATTGGGATTGCTTCCATGAATGTGTTATAGCAAAGCTTGTAAGCTGAGGAGACCACCTTGAAGGCCGAAAGTTTCGTGGAAGGAAAATGTTTCCTCTTGGTTGTATACTAATTAGTTTTGACTTGAAAGGTACCTTATAGGTGATATGATCTGAAAATGTGCAGTCCATGTTCAGGTGTTATTATGATAATGTAGCTCTTGTGATGCTGAGAATTTGTGTTATGGGTATATACATTGTGATGCTTTGTCGAGTTATTGATGAGTTTTTAGGACGGTTTTGGAGGATTCTCTAACAGGTGGATAGGCCTAATTACAAAGGAGATGCTGCTGAAATTTCTGAAAAATTTGGGAGTTAGTCAAAATTTAGGGACTTGAGGCAGGATAGAAAAGAAATATGTGATGTTAGGTGTTTGGGTCAGTCTCTACCCCTCATTCGAGGACGAATGATCCTAAGCGGGGGAGAATGTAAGACCTCGGAAAATTTTGCTAAGCAATATAGGATTCGGGGTGCCAGGTAGACTAATTATAATATTTTTATGTGATCTAAATATGATATAAATGAATGGGATGTGGTGAATAAGTGTATGAGTCATATAATAAGTAAGGTAGGGTCCAAGGAGGGGCCTAAGTCCAAGTCAAGTGGGAAAATTTCATAATAGGCTAAAATTCAAAAGGTACTTGCACTAGTCCAGACTTTGAACGAGTATATCTAATTATATATAAGGTATTATATGATTAATAACCTATAAAATTATTTCTTTGAGTCTAGTTTCCAACTCTTCAAACCATTTGACAGTTGGACATCCCTACGCAAAGTTATGATCAAATTACCAAAGGCTGGAAAAATGCGATCCTGTGTCAAATCTGCGATCGCATTTCATGTCGCATGTATACTCTGCGATCGCAGATCAGGTAGCAGACTGGGCCAGTGTTGCCCATTTTTGGGAACCTATTTCACGATGCACTCTGCGGCCCGCATGTTTGTTCTACGGTCCATTCTGCGATCGCAGAACCGGTTACAGAGGTTTATTTTTCCTATTTTTTTAACCCGACCCCATTTTCATAAATAGGTTTAGGGGCTTCATTTGGGGTCATTTTCTACTGATTTTAGAGAGAGATGAGAGCATATAGAGAGATAAAGAAGATTTATAACTTCATAATCATCCAAATCTTGCTCAAGTCTTCAAGAATCAAGAAAGATAACCATAGATTGCCTTCCATCCGGGTAAGTTCTACTTCCAAAAATTTCATTCAAGAAGTTAAGTGTTCAAATATGTTTTGAGGGTTAGAAATAGGCCATTCATGTGGGAATAAGTTGTAGTATGTGCTATTAAAGAACTAATTTGGGTAGTTCATGTTAAAAAATGGGTGAAGGAAGAAGAGATTTCCATTTCTAAACCTTGTAATCTACTTCACATGCTAGGTGTTTGATGAAATTCCTAAGAGAGTTATACCATGGGTAATCTTCCTAATTTTTAATCGATTTCCGCTATCTCCTTATAGATTGTTATGGCTAGAGGTGTTGGTGTATTGTATAAACATAAGGAAAAGCTCTTTGAGGTATGTATGGCTAACTTTAACCTTTGTAGAATCCTCTTGTTGGGTCCGAGCATACGGTATGTGTACCTTGTTTGAAAACATGTGAATTGATTGTTCAAATGTGTTGAGAGGTAAGATTCTATTCTTTGATTTTCCTAGTTGATTGCCATACTACCGTGCTATATGAGGTTGTGAAAAGTGTTTTGATGTGCCTATCTTATTATGTGAAAAACTCGTAAATGCTCGAGGGTATCGATATGAAAGTATGTGTTAATGAATGAAAGAAGGTTAATGTGAACAAGTGTGGGAATGTATATAATGGCTAAGGAAAACCCTGTGTGGTAAGTAATGAAAAAGGGTATTGTGAAACGATGTGAATGAGTTGAACAATTATGGCAATATCGTGTACATCAATTACTGCTTGGGGAGAACTATTGTGCCTTGGGTCAAAATATATGAATTGTGGACGTGAACTTGTGATTCCTTGAAATGATAATTCTTGTGATGTAATTGTTTGTGGTTGTTGATATGAAATATGATTGACAGGTGGGATCGGGTTGCGCGCCGCAACACGAAGCAATAAGATTGATGAGATGTGAGGTAATAATGGTGGCCGAGGTAATAAGGATGGAATGTGATCATTATCACTATCGAAATAAAAAATCTGGGAAACTCTTGAATATGGTGATGTTGAAAGGGAAAAAGGAGAGATTGTGAAACTTATAGATTTTAGTTGTTTCTTTCCACGTGCATTGATTGATTTGTTCTATTACTGTCTCTTAATTGTGTATTGTTTGATTGTACTTGGGATAAAGTTTTTTCATACATACTAGTACTATTCCACAGTACTAACGTCCCTTTTGCCGGGGGCGCTACATCTTTTTATATGGATGTAGGTGGGTCCATAGCAGGTTGCTCAGCTCACCGTTAGTGGTGATTTCTCCTCACCTTTCTCAGCTGTACTGGTGAGCCCCACTTCCTCTCGGGGCCATGTGTAGTTCATGGCATCTCCTTTTGAGTATATTATGTATTGTAAGGTATAGCCGGGGCCTTGTTGCCGGCAAGTATTGTATAAACTCCTAGTAATCTTAGAGGCTCCGTAGACACTATGTGGGTATATATATATTTTGGGCAGTGGTTGTATTTGCTCGTAATCGGGGTCCATGTTGGGAAATGATGTATCTATTATGTATGTTTTGGGAATTCTAGTATAATAATGTAAGATGAGGAAAAGAAAATTGTATTTATTATGGTAATCGCACAATTTTAAGCTTATCCCATTGCTTCACATAAATAATGGATGATATAAACACGGGGAAGCGTGTTGGGTAGGAAAGGCAAAGCAGGTTCGCTTGACTGGGGTCACCCGGATGAGTGTCGGTCGCGTCCCTCAATTTTGGGGCGTGACATTTACTCTCTGATGATGAAGAATCTGCTAGTGGATCCGAGAGAGGAGAAGATGTGGATGAAGCCCCCGAATATGTTGCTCCCGAGGATGCGTCTCCAAAAGTGGACTAGGAACTTAGGATTTTTCTTCTTTTGTATGTTTTTTTCTTTGCTTTTTGTGTAAGGCCCCGTGTAGTATTTGAAAATACCTTTTATAAATAACAAGTTCTTTCTATAGTTTATCTCTGATTAGTGATAAACTCTACGTTGTTTTTGTCTTGGGAAAATTTAATTGATGTAGTCTTTGCAGTTGAGCGAACACTATTTTGAACTTGTATCAAACCCTTAGGTTTTAAAAGTGAGTCCCTGAGCCCAATGATATGTTCGAGATTTCTGGTGGCTTTATCGATTCCATGACTATATTGTCTTTGTAACTAAGTTCGAGTAAGTTTTGAACTTAGAACAAATCCTTAGGTTTTTTATCAAGTAATGGGTAAGCTTCGAACTTACAGTAACATACCCCTTAAGGTTTTATGATAAATCTCTGAGCCATGTTCTAGTCGACTTTATTCAAGCTCGGGTTAATGGAACCCTTAGGTCCGAATTGAGTGAGAACAAGGTCTCGAACTCTACATGTATTGGCTCTTAAGCTCTTTAGACTGGGCCTATTTGGCCTCTAAAAATGGCTATCATTTCCTCTTTTCGGCTTAAAAGACTGGCCCGATGATCGGACCCCCCTTTTCCTTTTGTGCCTTAGTACGTTTGTGTTAAGATAGTTTGATACCTCTTAAGATTTTTCAAAGGCTGATATTATTGAAGCCTTTTGGTTTTTTGAGGGATGATTTTATCGAAGCCTTTTGGTTTTTTTAGGGTTGATTTTATCGAAGCCCCTTTTTAATTGTTTTGCTGAGGGTAGCCTTTTAACCGGTTTTTCAAAGTATTTGAAGGCCTGTTATTATTTATTGCGGGATTCGGATGTCTCCGAGCCGCGTTATTTCGGCCGTCGCTTTCGGGTATGCCTCTCGGGCTTATTTCCCGATAACATTTTGAACTTGTTCGCAATGCTAGTCCCCGAGAACGGAGGCCTTGGCCTATATATCGAGGGATGCCTCATTGAGGTCTTATGGCTTTGAGTTTAGATAACTCGAGTAAGCAGTCCCCGAGTGTTTGAAACATGTTTGCGCTTGGCTCTTGAGCTATTTTTCACAAAATCATAAGTATAAGATTTGCATAGTAAAGAATTTGCTTCTAGACGCGCGATATTTGATGAAGAAAGAATGCTTCTTTGAATAATTTATACATGCGTACATGTTTTTCCATCGGGTATTGACTAATCTATATGGACACGGTTTATTCGACAGTCTGGCCCATTACAAGGTTTTTCCTATCGAGGCTCATTGACACGAGGTACATTTCTCGAACACATAACATCCGAGGGTGATGCCCCCCAGTATTCAAGGTTGATTGCAAAGAAGCCTTGGATACTGTTGAATTGTCCTCAGGTAGCACATAATTGTTTCCTCGTTAAAAAACTTGTCGGAAAAACCCATTTGGGATAAAAACCGATCTAAGGGAAAAAGAGTGCAACGCATACTTTAAAATCTGGTGTCCCGATGCCTTTTTCCAAACTCCTGCAATGAGTTAGTGTCGAATACATATATAAATTAAAGAGAAGAAAAGCATACCTTAATAATAGTATCGCTTGAGAAGTGATATGTTCCAGTTGTTTGGCAATGATTCGCCGTTCATCGTTCCGAGTTTATAGGATCCTTTGTCGACTATATCGAGGAATTGATAGGGTCCTTCCTAATTTGGGCCGAGTATCCCTTCTTTAGGATCTCGAGTGTTGATGGTGGCTTTTCTTAGGACTAAGTCCCCGACTCTGAAGTGGCGAAGGTTGGTTCTCCTGTTGTAGTACCTTTCGATTCGTTGCTTTTGTACATCCATTCAAACGAGTGCAGCTTCTCATTTTTCATCTAACAGCTCGAGGATGGTATTTATGGCCTCGTGGTTCGATTCTTCCGTTGCATGTCAAAATATGGCGCTAGGTTCTCCAACTTCGACTGGAATCAAGGCTTCGGAGCCATAAACGGATCATCTTTTCCATCCAGATAGCGAACGATCACTCAACAATGAACACTAAGTGAAAGAGGCCGGTAATGAGTACCTATCCCATACGAGAATCGAACACATGTCTTCGACATGAAAAGATAATGTCCTAACCACTGGACGAAAGGGAACAAAAAGTTATTCTTCATATACCTCAGCTCCGAGAATAGAAGTGGTTTGTTTTGTTTCCCGCTTATCTGGTCTCAACCTCTTTCGGTCTTCAGTTTCTTACTCCTTTCCCGAGGTACGAAGTCTCTCTTCTGCATTTGACCTGAGACTGGAAATTGAACTCGCAGCGGAAGGAAAGAAGCATGTAAGCCCCTAACTAAAGTCAAAAGAAGACTAATGAAAACGGAGTTGCTCCTGTGCTGGACTTCGATGTTGTTCGATATGCCCATAGGACTTCGGCCAAGATTTCTCTCTATTTTCCCTTAGCTTCAGTCAACCTTTTCTTCAGGTTTTGGATAATAGTCTTGTTCGTCGATTCGGCATGTCCGTTTCCACTAGGGTGATGTTGACAATATCCTTTTTATTTTATGATCTTCGAGGAATTTTGTTACTTTGCTGCCGATAAACTATTTACCATTGTCTCATACTATTTCTACTGGTATTCCAAATCGACATGTAATGTGATCCCATATGAAATCTATCACTTCTTTTTCCCTGACTTTCTCGAAAGCATGTGCTTGAACCCATTTAGAGAAATAGTCAGTCATAAACAAAATGAACTTAGCTTTTCCTGGGGCTGATGGCGATGGTCTAACGATGTCCATTCCCCACTTTATGAATGGCCATGGGGATAGGACCGAGTGAAGTTGCTCTCAGGGCTGGTGGATCATCAGTGCAAAACTTTGACATTTATCGCATCTTCGAACAAACTCCTTAGAGTCTTTTTCCATGCTATCCCATTAGTATCCTGCTTTGATGACCTTGCAAACTAGTGACTCGACGCCGGAATGGTTCCCACAAGTGCCTTCATGGATTTCTCGTAAAACATAGTCAGTATCTCCCGGTCCTAAACACACTGTCAATGGTCCATCGAACGTCCTTCTGTATAATGTTCTGTCTTCGTCTAATGTGAAATGAGCGGCTTTAGTCTATAAGGCCCTCTATTCTTTAGGGTCCGATGGGAGATTTTCGTTCTTCAAGTAGTAGATGTATTTATTTCTCCAATCCCAGGTTAAACTTGTAGAATTTATTTTGGCATGCCCTTTCTCGATCACAGATCTCGAGAGTTGGATGACAATCCCCGAGCTGATCTTATCTTCCTCGACCGATGATCCCAAATTTTCAAGTGCATCGGCCTCAGTGTTTTGTTCTTGAGGTATATGTTGTAGAAAGTTACCTGCAATTTGTCTAAGTACCTTTGCATTCTATCCTCTCGAACTTCGAAGGTTCCAATTACCTGGTTCACTACCAGTAGATAGTCGCACTTAACTTCGATAACTTCTGCTCCCAAGCTTTTGGCTAGCTCGAGACCTGCAATTATGGCCTCGTACTCGGCCTCATTGTTAGTCAATCTAGAAGTTTTAATTGATTGTCTAATAGTGCTAACCATGGGCGGCTTCAAAACAATAACGAGCCCGGACCCCTTCACATTCAAAGCTCTATCTGTGAGAAGGGTCCCTACCCCCGATGACGTGCCTGATTTTAACAAAAGTTACTTTTCAACTTCAGGCACGAGATTTGGTGTGAAATCGGCCACGAAGTATGCTAAAATTTGAGCCTTGATGGTCGTTCGGGGTTGATATTCAATATCATACCCGCTGAGTTCGACGGCCACTTGGGAAATAAGCTCGATAATTCGGCCTTGTGCAAAACATTACGGAGTGGGTAAGTGGTTAAGACACATATGGGGTGACATTGAAAATCAGGTTTCAATTTTCTTGAAGCGCTTATCAACGCAAGTGCCAATTTTTCCAAGTGTGGATACCTAGTCTCTGCATCTCCTAAGTTTCGACTTACATAATAGACAGGAAAATGTGTACCTTTCTCTTCTTGAACTAGGACACCACTTACTGCGATTTCGGACACCGCAAAGTGTAAGTAAAGTTTCTCATCTACCTTTGGAGTGTGAAGCAAAGGTAGGCTCGATAAGTATCGCTTCGATTCTTCTAATGCTTGTTGACACTCCGGAGTCCAGGCGAAATCATTCTTCTTTTTTAGCAGAGAGAAAAACCTGTGGCTTCGATCTGATGACCTCGAGATGAATCGGCCCAAGGCTATTATCCGTCCAGTCAACCTTTGTACGACCTTTACATTGTCCACGACGGTGATATTTTCGATGGCCTTAATCTTATCGGGGTTGATCTCGATCCCCTATTTGATACCATAAAGCCAAGGAATTTGCTCGAGCCGGCCTCTGAAGCACATTTCTTGGGGTTGATCTTCATGTTGTATTTTCTTAAAATCTCGAATGTTTCCTGCAAATGAGTCAAATGGTCCTCTGCGCGCAGGGACTTAACTAGCATGTCTGCAATATAAACTTCCATTGATTTACCTACTTATTCTTCAAATTTTGTTAACTAGGCATTGATATGTAGCTCATGTGTTTTTTATCCCAAAAGGCATTACATTATAACAATAGGTTCCATAATTAGTGATGAAAGAAGTCTATTCTTGGTCTTTTGGGTCCATTCGGATTTTATTGTACCCGGAATAGGCGTCAAGAAAAGTAAGGATCTCGTGGTCGTCCGTGGCATCGATCATGCGATCGATGTTAGGCACTGGAAAAGAATCTTTTGGAAATACTTTGTTCAAGTCCTTATAGTCTACATACATTCTAAGTTTGTTTCCTTTTTTTAGGGACCACAACTACATTAGCTAACCATTCAGGATATTTTACCTCCCGAATGGATCCTATTTTTAGAAGTTTAGTTACCTCATCTTTTATGAAGGCATGCTTTACCTCAGACTGGGGCCTTCTCTTTTGCTTCACCGGTCTGAACTTGGGGTCCAGGCTCAGCCGATGTGTTGTTATCTCTGGTGGGATCCCTGTCATTTCTAAATGGGACCATGCAAAACAGTTCCATGTTATCAATAAGAAATTGAATAAGTTTTTTCCTAAGTTCAGAGGTTAGCCCCGTTCCCAGGTATACCTTTTGCTCGGCCAGGTACTCAATTAGTATCATCTATTCCAGCTCCTCAACCTTTTATTTAGTGGCATCTGAATCTTCGGGAACAACAAAAGTTCGGGGAGTTAGAAAATCCTCCTCTTCTTCCTCATCTACTACCTGTTTCTCCGATTGGGTCGAGGTTGGGGGCGGTAATTGCTATTTGTTCGTCTGTTTTCCTTTGGTGCTCGATTTTTCTGAGGTCGATAGTGTAGAGATCGGTGTCATTTCCTCAACCGCGAACATTTCTTTTGCAGCATGCTGCTCCCCGTATATCATTTTTACACCATCCGTCGTCAGGAACTTTATAATTTGGTGGAGGGTTGACGGTATTGCCCTCATGTTGTGGATCTAAGGCCTTTCGAGTAGTGCATTATATCTCATGTCGCCTTAGATGACATGGAACTTAGTATCTTGGATGGTTCCAGCCACGTTCACTGGTAGGATAATCTCCCCCTTAGTCATCATTGGCCATATTGAAGTTGTTGAGGACTCAAGATGCAGGTACAATCAGGTCCTGCGGGCCGAGTTTCTCCACGACCCTTGATCTGATGATGTTTGCCGAGCTACCTGGATCCATTAAAACACGCTTAACTTGAACTTTACTTGACAAGATAGAATTAACCAGAGCGTTGTTGTGTGGCTGATAAATGCCTTATGCTTCTTCGTCATTGAATGATAAAGTGTCTTCGGGCACATAATCTTGGGTACACTTTTCACTAGTGATCGATACCTTAGTGCGTTCGAATATGGGTCCCTGTGGAACATCGACCCCACCGACGATCATATGAATAACATGTTGAGGTTCTTCTTGTTCATTCTTCCTGTTAGTGTCTCTTTCCCTGAAGTGATTCTTAGCTCGGTCGCTGAGGAATTCTAGAAGATGACCCTCGTTAAATAGTTGAGCTACCTCTTCCCTCAATTTCCTGCAATCTTCGTTCCTATGACCGTGTGTGCCATGATACTTACACATTAAATTCGGGTTCCTCTGAGAAGGATTGGTCTATATAGGTCTGGCCACCTAGTGTCTTTGATCCTCCCAATAGCTGATACGATGCCTGATGCATCGACGCTGAAATTGTACTCTGATAGCCAAGGTGCCTCTATGGGATCTGCATACTTCTCAAAGCCAGCTTTACTCATAAGTCCCCGAGAATTCTGTCCTTGATCGCTTCTTCGATCATTCCGGATGGAGTTGCATCTCAGACCGTTATTCCTTTGATCTGCAACATAAGGCTGGTACCGATCTTTATTCGACTTTGGCTCTCTATCGACGTCCCTCTGGCTTTTACCTGCCGACTAATTTGGATTTACTAAACTGGAAGAGGCTCCCAATCGGTCGTTCGATTGATATCGATTGTGAATATCTGCCCAAGTTACAGTTGGGTACTCTATCAAATTTTATTTCAACTGTCATGATGCTATCGAACTCCGTTCATCAACCCTTAGGTGAAAGCTTGAACAGCCCAATCATCCGTGAACGGTGGCAATTCCATATGTTCCATTTGGAATCGGTACACGAACTCCCTTTGAATATCATTATCCTTTTGTCTCACCTTGAATAGATTCGGTTTCCTTGTTGCGACCTTTGTGGACCCGGCGTGCGACTTTACAAAATAATTGACCAACATGGCGAATGAATCGATGGAATTTAGTGGCAGGTTGTGGTACCAAATCATTGCTCCCTTCAACAGGGTTTCTCAGAACTTTTTCAGCAGCACAGACTCGATCTCGTCATCCTCCAAATCATTACCCTTAATAGCGCATGTGTAAGAGGTAACATGCTCATTGAGCTCAATGGTTCCATTATACTTGGGCATATCAGGCATACGGAATTTCTTTGGAGCCGCACTCGGAGGGAAGGGTTTTTGCACAAACTTCTTCGAATCCATTCCTTTCAAGATAGGGGGTGCCCCTGGTACCTGGTCAACTCGAAAGTTATAAGTCTCCACCTTTTTATCATTGGATTCGATATTCTTATCCCCTGATTCAGTTCTCTTGGTGAGATACTCGAGCATTTTCATTATGGCATGATCGGTCCCCGATGTGTTATTGCTCAATCTTTCCGGTACTAGATCGGTACGTCAAGTAACCTCTGGCTCGACCCTATTCGGAGCTCTTTGCTGGTTTTGTAACTGAGCGATGGCGGTTTGCTGAGCCTGAAGCATTTAGAATATCACTTGGAGACTGACTCCTTCGTCTCATTTGCCCTGTGTACCATGACCATCAGTTCGGCATTCTCTGCGTACACTCCCCTCGAGATATGTGCCTAAATTCGCATTCAAAGTAACGTGCGAACTGACATTGACTGGGTTGATGGGCGGTGCTCCACCGAGATCAGCCAGCGGCACCTCGATTCCTGGAGCAATCACATTTTCATTTTACCCGTGAAGTCAGAGGTCATTTTCACCGTGTGTGGATGCATTTTGTGAGTTTGTCATGTTTCAACATGAAAGCAAAAATTCTTAACAAAGACAGGCATAAAATAGTGTGTTTTACCAGAATCAATACTGAACAATCATTATTATCCTTAGTCCCATGGTGTGCGCCAAACTGTTTACCTCGGAATCCGAGTAACAATTAAACTTGTATTGTGGTTATAAGAATACGTGATCTAATTCAATACCAATTGATAAACAGTAAATTAAAAGAACGAATTGGATGATTAAGTAAATCAAACCAGTATATCGGTAGTGCGCTCGACCTAGATTCAAGATGGTCTCGAGGATTGGTAGTAAAGGAAATGAAGGACAATAATAAATAACAATAAACGGTAAGGGAAATAGAGCAGCGTATGTATATTAATCAGTGAATGATGATGGTTACAAATGAATGGGATCCCTCTAAATATAATGGAGAAATCCTAAATAAGGTACAATTCTAATAACGGAAACAAATCTCATGATTGGTGTTAATAACCGCCTGATTCGACCTGCCCCGTGATTTTCGCCGTGATCTTCGACCGGTTGCTAATATCTCGTCATTCTGTTACTATGCCTCACTCGAGATTGATCACACTCGGTCTTGATCTTCAGAGAGTACTTCGATCTTCATGTCTTCGAGCTCGAGCTCGGTCCATTATGAGCCTATTCTTGAAGCAATTTCTCGAGCCTACGAAATCGGCCATGCCCGATTTCAACCGTATACATATATGTTGTTAGGTTACACTTACCAACTACTAGTTGATGACAATTTCAGGTACAACAAAAAAAATAGGATAAATTTTACAAATGGTCATATAATTATGTTTTTTTCACTAAAGTCATATAATTTTATTTATAAAATTTTCATTAACTCACACGAAAATTATAATGACCAAAAAACATAATTTTTTGGTAGTATTTTCTTATTCCCTGATTTTTTATTTTTTATTTTCAGTCTAATAAATAATAATTCAATTAAAATAGGAGAAATATCTATTTTTATCTGCTTTAAGAAATAACAGCCAATAAAATATACATTTATATATATATATGTATATTATATACTTATAATATACATATTCCATACATTTTTTGTCTAGCGAGTATAATTAGTTTCGGTCGGCCGGTCATTTTAGTATTTTTTTCCCCCTTAAAATAGGAATGACCCAACCTAACCCAACCCAATACCAATATATATATATATATATATATATAT